>RANY01000625.1:0-21387 GCA_009805235.1 Neurospora pannonica FGSC 7221 | reverse complement strand
CGCGCCGCCGAAGGGGTCACCGCCGGGGCCGGGGTGGCCGCCTGAAGGTTCGTAGCCAGCAGCGCCGAACTGGTCGAACTGCTTCCTCTTCTCGGGATCGGATAGGATTTCGTAGGCGGACTGGATCTCGGCGAACTTGTCCTTGGCGTCGGCATCCTTGTTCGTATCGGGGTGGTACTTCTTGGCTAGGCCGTAGTAGGCCTTCTTGATGTCGGATTGCGAGGCGCTCTTGTCAACACCCAGTATCCCGTAGGGGTCGCGAGGTGTAGCAAGCAGTCGGTTGGTGGTGTGGAAGGTCTATGATCAAGCAAGGAGCTGGTCAGCATGTGGCTGAAACGCACGGAGCAAAAGTGAACAAGACGTCATCAGGACCTACCCTTGGCTTCGAGACAGGACTTGTCGGAGAAGTAGGTGTCGTTGAGCGGCTGGTGCGAGGCCTAGCAACTACAGTAAAGCCAGCAGCGGAAGCCTTCCTGCCGGCGCATGTTCTAAACCTCTGGCGACGACATATTTGCGCGGGGGAGAAGTGGCGAGCCGGGAGGGCTGCCTTGGGCAGAACGGAAGAGTTCATCTCGATCTTTTAAATATGGATGGGTATACGCAGAGAGGAGAGGGTTCGGGTTTCGTCGGTAGATAGTGCGGGCCAGTAGCTAACAGGAACTACCACGACGGGACATCTAATTCAGACAAACAAGGAGTGTGAGTGTACAGAAACTCGAGCGGTATGGCGGAGGACAGCCTGAACCAAACGCCGTGATTTCGATGGAGAGAGGAGAGAAGTTTCGCAAAGGGTTACGAAGGTCGTCGTGACAGGACGGAAGCACTTGCTTGGGACAACCATGCAGTCAACTTTTTGGCTGCCGGCCGATTCGCCGAATCACAAATGCCATTGGGCCGTTGGGGGGGTTCGGTCTTGGCATTCAGAGCACTTAAAGCTGCTCAAAAGTGGGGAATCCGGAACCTCGCTGGTCTCCAAAGTCTCTAGAAATCACCACCGCCTTCTTTCTGCCCCACCACGTCTTCCAAACCGCGAATCGCCATTTGCGCTGCGGCAAAACACTCAACACCAATTCGTCCATTCGGCGAACTAGACTCAATGCACCATGCTGCTGATGGCCCGGGATCCCACCGGACTATGAGGTCCAAGGGGGAGACGGGATGGGGTTGGGGGTCCCAACACATTTCTGTCCGTGGTGGTAACCACAATCATCAATTCCTATATAAATTCCCATATGTGCCATGCCATGGTGCGTTGTGTGCCTGCCGTGTAAAAATTCCCCAAATAACCATCATGAGTCCATTGCGCCAAGTCGGTTCCAGTCGATCGAAGCAAAAAATTCAAGGATATCCGAATAGCGCCCATACATTTCCCAGTCCACACCAAAAGCAGGCATCGTCAATAACCACGAAAAAAAAAACAGGATCGTGAGGACTCTTTCACAGCACCGTCAACCGATAGCTATGTTGGAAGAAGAGGGTTGGGTCCGTAACCCCCTGAGTCAGCTTCCCACACCCATGTCGTCCACCTCTCATTCCTCCGGAGGCAAGGTAATGTATTCCCTCGGCTTGATAACCTTCTTTTTAGGCACGCCTTGAGAGGTGCGAATCTTGTGCAGAAAGTCGACGATAATGTCGTTCTCCTGGACGCCAAGACCGTTGAAGTGCTTGCGCACCGTGCTGGTCAACTGGTCCTTGCTTTGCCTCCGGTATTCCTTGCGTCGCGCAATCGTGGGGGAGTATAGACCGACGCTGCCGGGCTGGGTGAGGACCCATTGGTGGACAGGGTTCGCGTATGCGGTCGGTGTCTGGAGGCGGTAGGCTCGTCGGTAGGCATGGAGGACGTCTCGTTCGAAGGCGGGCCATTGGAGCTGTGAAGAGACAAGAGACAGGTCAGCTTGGGCACATTGAATGGGTGGGAGCCAATTGGGATCAGGAGATTGGGGTTGCGACCAAGGTAGGACTGGGTTAGGGAGCGAGAAGCCAACGTACACCTGGGTTGCTTGCCTCCGACTGTGTTGTCGTCGTTGTCGTCGCAGGATGCGAAGTAGGACCGGCCGCAAGAACGGCGGCGGCGTTGGTCACCTCACGCAGGCTCGAGCCCGTGGAACTTCCGCCTCGCCGCATCTTGGTGCCTCCGGTATGGCCATTCTTCTTTCCTCCTCCTCCTCCTCCCTCGTGGGGAGTGTCTGACTTGTCGTCGTGGTTTTGGTTCTTCCTTGGTGGTGCCATGGCGAACCGTTCCTAGTGTAGGTAGGTTTCGGACGAGAAGCGAAGTTGAAGAGTGGAATTGGTTGGAGGAGCGTGATTGTCGCGTAGTTCAAATCGGACGGTGGTTATGGTGTCGAGCAGAGGAGAGCTTCAGGTTGAGTTTGGTGTGTATTCGTGGCTTTTGGATCACATCGTAAGGTCCAAAGTGGTGGGCTCTGAGGCAGTCGTGTTGCGGTGACCCAAAGTGGCATTGGAGTGTATCGGGTGAGAGGGGAAGGAGAAGACGGGCTGGGATGGGCAAATCGTGGGAAGAGATTGCAATAACGACCGGCCGGCACATGCCCAGGGCTGTCAGGGCAGTCAGGGCAGTCAGGGCAACGCGCGATTGACATTCGTCCAGGCTGCAGTGCCGCAAGCTGCAGTGTGTCCTGCAAAAAGGGCCATCCACTGTGAGCCGGATCCCTGAAACAAGGACAAAAGCTCTGACGACACTGGACCCAGCCTTTCTCACCCTCCTTGGACTTGACGGTATCCGACGATAGCGTGTGGCTGGGCGCGTTATCGGCCTATCTGAGTGGTTCGATATCGCTCCTTTGGTGCCACACTTTCCCCTCAATCTGAACCTTTGTGGGCCCAGCTTTCCCACATGTAAACGGGGCCTGCCGCGAACGCGAACGCGCGAGAGGACAGCCACGGTCAAGCTTCAAGAAGTGGACCCTGAGATTCAGATGAAAGACGCACATGCTGCTTACACTTTTGCATTGCGTACGGCAGGAAGAGATTCCCGCAGCGGAAATTAAAACTTTAAAACTTTAAAGTGCGGTTGGGAATTTCATGTGAAGGTGCAGCAATCAACCATTGAAAATGTTGAAATAATGCGGTTGTTGGCATACCTTTTTACTTGAGCATGACCTTACTCATATATCAATTGGGCCGGATCACCACGACCCATGGACCGAATCTGGTGATTCCCATTCGGAGGTCCAACCGCCCGACGGACCGAGTTGGATACCTCAACGGACACTCTCAATTCTCAAGGCCAGATCAAGTGTGTTTATTTGACATTTCTTGGCCATATATCGTGGCAGTATAAGCAGTTGTCCATGGTTCATCCCAGGTACGATGCTGATTGTCATGGTCAGGGTAGCTCGTGGGACCTGGCGAGTTTGACAGGGCTGAGATCCGATAGCATTTTGGAACTTCCAGAAGGTCTAGCCAGAGCTCGAGAGCCCGGTCTAGGCTCATCGCATCACTTGACAGTTGACGTAAATGCCATAACCATCGGATTAGTGACGTTTCCCTTTCACATATCACGCTTCCAACCTCTCCCTTACCTAGAGATACCTGCAGAGTCTCATCAGAATATCCGTATATGGGCATTTGTCAGGTCCGATAGAGTCATCAGCTTAACTCTCACCATGAAGGTTTCCAGCAAGTGGGCTCAGTTCCATCTTGATGGTTAAAGTTCGGTTCGGCATAAGCACACTCTGTTCGTTTTTCTGCTGAGACAATTCCGAACCGCTCAGCTCCTCGTCCCTTTTCCGTCGACATGCATGATGGCTGCAACTGGGAGACGAAAGTGGCGCCTTTGGGATGGTGTTGCGCCGCGACATTCTGGAGGCATGTCTCTGGCCCTTGGGGTTGAATGGGTGTGTCCCCCCCCCCCCCCCCCCCCCCCCCCCCCCCCCCCCCCCTTCCCCGTTCTCCCCAGATGGGACCTTTTTTCAGTTGAAGAAGGTTGTGAGGTTTCTCCGCACTCGAACTTGTTTTACAACCTTCTGGAACGGGTTGCCCGACTGAAGGTGTAGCCATCTTTTGGTTCGTGTTACCAGCACATGACAAATGACGCAGTCTGCAGTACAAAATGTCATGTCTTGGGTTGAATCCAAGTTGACCCTCAACGCCAATTTTATCCAGAAGTGTATATCCCGCGGCGTCGTTCCGCGGCGGTAGTGTCTTTACGACCTTCCCGGACTGCGAGTCCACTACCTCCAGATCACATTTCAGGATAGTGCATAAGTCACTCTCCAATTTCCAGACCACCAATGTGGTATTGCTGGACGCCTCCAAACCTTTGCCTTGTCGCTCACACCCATCCTTTGGATAGACTGGGAATTTGGCGAAAAAGTGGCGTCGACAGATGCCTCCACGGGGGGTTGCACCATGACCATGTCCTCGGTCTTCCGAGACAAGTGCTGGTTGGTCAGTTGGGGAATGGTGGTTTGGATGGGCTACCTACATAGGTATACACCAACAGGCTGGGTCAACCCGTGGCCGGGTCTGGCCGGGCTCCGGGGTAGACACTCGATCGAACAAAGCGTGGAGTGGATGGGCGAGATGGGCAATCGTGGGGATATCCATGGCATCCCACGTTCCCGTTTCATCATTTATTAGTGTAAGGGTTCTCGAACTGTTCGCCTAAACCTTGGGAACAGGTATGGGGTTCACCCGTTCGGATTGGGGGTCGCTCCTCGGGATTGGGTCTTGGGGTTGTCTTGTCGCCGCGGGTATATGTTATAGAGTGTCGAAAGTGGTGGCACGTAGGAACAATGTGATGGTTACCGGGTTGATTCGATACCAAGGCGTCGCCGTCCGTCACGGGCTGCGAACTATTGACTGGCTCTGTTCTGACGGGGGCGAATGGTCGTAAGAATAAACCGAACACGTTACGGTCAGTACATTACACCTTGGGTATACTTTTATTACGCATCCAAGCGTCTTTATTATACCTTTGAACCTAACTACGAGGCAGTTCTTGAATAGAAAAATCCCTAAGTAGCTCCGGCCGATGTGTTTTTAAATTATTGTGATCCCTATTATAGTTTTATGACGGCCTTTCCTAATTAAAGCGAGCCGTATTGGATTGTCTATGTTCGGTTTATTTTTACGACTACTTCGGGGGGTTCTTTGTACGCGCTGACGGGTAGAAATAGTTCTATGACACCAAGACATGTCTAGGAACTATACACGTACCGCTATAGGGAATCGACAGCGCCATCAATCCGGGACTGTCTGACAAGACCCTTGGTTGTTCTTGGGTGTTCGGGGTGCCGGAGTAGAATTTCTGGGACTTTAGCTCAGAACACAATGAATTCCAGAACACATTTCCTGGGACTTGGGACCGTTCGTTCCTGGATCACTCATCACTGATGATGGTGAAGATGAGTGAATGTTGGTGGCCCTGAATTAACGGAGAGACCGGCTGAAAGGCCCACCTGCATCTGCAGAACGCGCCATTGAAGCAGCCAAGGATTGAGGAAATGGGGCTCCAATCACAGTGAGGCGTTCACGACGCCGAGTAGCATCGAAGGGAAGGGCGCGGCAGGGTGTCATGCTGGGGTCGACGGAGGGTTGCGGGGCGGTAGAGCATGGGTTGTTCCTGATGGATGAATCTGTCGAGATGTTGAAGAGTGTAAGAAATTGTTTTGTTGTGGAAGACCAACAGGCTCCTCTTGAGATAGAGGTAGACTTGCTGCTATGAGATGACACCGTTGGAGAGGAGAAAGTGAAATTGATACATATGGATGGTGGAGTGGGTGGAAAGGGTTCACGGACAGATGACCAATCAAATAACAGGGATTTGGCGTCCCCACCTAGGCTCCTCACTGCGGCAGGGTACCCTTACCTTGCGAACATCTCACTGATTACGGTCTTTCTCTCCGTAACTTTCACCCATTTGACATGATACATACCTCACTGTCATGTTGAATATGCACTACCTCTATGCTCCCCACACGGCTAGATGCGCACCGTTGGAGAGCATGACCTGCGTTGCCTGTGTCTGCTGCGTCTTTCTGCGTCAATGGAGGGTCGCGACTGCAAAGGGACGTCGTGGACTCTTGCTCAATTAATAAAGATAGGCACACAGTCAGGCATCTTCGGTCTTATTATACTTGGAAGTAAGCCACCTATCTCGCACCGGTCTCCTGTCGTCAGCACCAGTGGATATCATCGACGTCAAACTTTTTTCCAGATCTCGTACGGCAAAGATGCTACACTTCCATCTAACAGGAGCATATGCCCCTGAGACCCATAGGGATCGTCACGATATGGCTTTAAGCTTGCAGGTCCCTTCGCGTGGGGAGTGGATCGCTCAGGCCAGGCCAGGGCACTTTGCTCAATTCCGCCGAAACGGGGCGATTGGCACAAGATAGCTTCAGGCACAAATGGCACCTCGTCATTCTCACATCAAATGGGAATGGACCATCTTTCATTCAATGCATAATGTCACCTCCAAGAACATGAAGACGGACCATCGAAATTCTAGCCCAGATACTACAGTGGCGTGACGTTTACTATGAGAGACAAAAGGTCAGCGGATACTGTAACCCCGTAATACGATACGATACGGGTAACCCGACCGACCCCGGACGGGAAGGTTCGAACCCCAATCGCACGCTAGGGTCGGACCAAGAACGGCCCTCTTAGCGTCGTGGCCCCGCGTGCTACCCCGTCCAGGCTCTAGATAGGCGCTGATGGTGTTCAGTTGAATCTCCATAAGTTCCCAGAGAGACCCCCACACGCCCGCGCTCCAACTCCTCTCCTCCCTCCCGCGCACTTCCCCAGACACTCTCTCGGGTCCCGTCGACAGCCCACGTTCAACCCGCGCCGGCAGACAAAGGAAGACAAGCTCAGCCCAGCCCCAGGTCTATGTTGGACAGGACACTTCCTGGTTGACAGCGGCAATATTCATACGGATTACACACGATACTTGCGACTATACTAGTCAGTCAGTCCGTCAGCAGTCTGTTCAGCCCTCGGCTTCCTACCTGGACCTGACTTTGCACAGCATCGTCAACAAGCGTCGTGCTACAGTCTACACCTTCCATCACGGTCACGGGCTACGCTACCTTTTACGAAGACAGGACTACCTACCATACCAAAGACATCGATCAATCCGACCGACAAAAGCCAAACTTCTTGACCTACATACCCTCGCGTTTCCCCACCTGGTTTATTTGGAGAATGTAACCGTCCGGAAGGTAGAAAGAAGCTTGTCAAACCTTGGGTCCCGTTACCTTCCGTCTATCCCGATTGCCGTCCCGACTTCCGACTTCCGATTCCGCTTCCGATTCCGCTTCCGATTCCGCCTGACCCTGTTGCCGACCTGGGCTGTCACCGGACTCCACCGTGTCTGTGTGTGTTGATCAACTCATTCAAACTCAAACGACTAGACATTCTCATAAAGTATGTTATATCTCCGTCATCCAGCAATCTCTTGATAATAAAGACGACCATGTTCCCTTGCCCTATCTATCCCAGCATTTTGGATCCCTCCGGCGTCGGCAGACTGCAATCCCATCAACAAGTGTTCAAGAAGCCTTCATATTGGTCCCGTGGATATCATGGGTAACCCCGGGCACAGATATGTCTCTCCTCCCATCTGGCTTGTCCGCCTGTCACCACTCACCAGTGCCAGCGCATTCTTCACGAGACACAAGCCACCTGACATCCCGAACTCTTTGCCTTTCTCCCTTTGGCACGTCATTGTGTTACAGCTCTGAAAGAGTTCAC
The DNA here is from genome assembly GCA_009805235.1 of Neurospora pannonica FGSC 7221. NCBI lineage: Eukaryota > Fungi > Ascomycota > Sordariomycetes > Sordariales > Sordariaceae > Neurospora > Neurospora pannonica. The sequence goes on along the minus strand of RANY01000625.1, from coordinate 13,665 downwards.
TTCGGATCAGAGAACACTCAAGGGCATCAGACAAATACTCAGCGTCCGCGACTATCTGAGAAACTGCGTGATCCTTCATGCTGGTACTAGCACTTACAAGTGTGCTTTGGCCAAGTTTCTAACTTCTGTCACTTCTCACTGCCGTTCTGGTGTCGTACAAGGTGGCTTTCCAACAATGTGCTTGTCTGGATCACCTCCCCCCGTTTCCCTCCCATCCAATGTCTTTCCTGGCTTCCATCCTTTCCGCTCTCTTCTTCGACACAACCTATCTATGGATACCCTTGACACTTTCTTCCATCCAACCTCTCCTCTTCACCTTCGCACTTATACCTACCCCTGTCCCCTTTCTGAAGCTATTCCCCATGCCCCAAAAGCACATGGACTTGGTGTACCCTCAACTACACGCACCCGACCCTACCTCCCTTCCAAACCCCTGCTCATCCCATTCCCCTTCCCTCCTCTGGCCCTGTTCGTCTGCCGTTACCTTGAGCCCCACCCAAGCGCTTGGTGCACCGACTGGCTTGCCTCAGTGAGGTGAGCTCCTGGCTGGGCTGCTTGCGTGCAGCTCTAGGTCTTACACACGGGAGATAGACCCATGCCACAGGCAGCAGCACCAACGAGGCAAAGGGAACTGGGCACTGGCAAAAGGCTGGGCCTGTTCTTGTTGGATGGACGAACAGTGTTCCCAAGGAGCCGTGTCCTGTTCGCTTGAACCACGCCTCCTGAAGTGATCCGGCCTCTAGAAATAATTCTCTGGCTGATGACTACCCCTCCCGTTTCGTCCACCCCCGGTCGCTTTCTCGACTCTCATTCGGGCTTCTGGTTCCTTCCGGCCTTCAGGCGCCTTTTCCCAATGCGCCCAAGCTGGCGTCCATCGCCGTCCTCCACTTTCCCGTTTTCGCGGGTGGTAGCTTTCATGGATCCGTTCCCAGCGAGCTTGTTACTGACCATTCCCACTCAGTAGGTCGTTTAGGTCTCGGAGTATTCTCCTCCATCTTAGTCTTGACAGAAACAAAGGACGGGAAACAATAATCGCCTTCTCCAAGCTACCCCAAAGCTTCTCTTAGTGCGGGGCTTGGCCAGTCCGGCGCCGACGATCCCTTCGTCCTCCACCACCGACCTCTGACCCGAAACCAAGCATACCAGTCATGATATCCTGAGCCTCGAATCAGCTTGTCTCGGCGAGGAAGAGATCTTGTCCCAACACCACCAAGCTCCCGTTGGCGCGCAGTGGCCAGTATCGGGCCTTCCACCTGTCTTCTCACGTTCTGCTCCTGACTTCCGTTACACACTTCGGTTCTTTGCCGGAACAAACACCATCACCGGGCGAGCTTGCTGTTCATCTGGATCTTGTACCACCGCCCTTCAAGACAGGCGACCCTGATTTGCTCTTGTTCGTGGCCCAGGCAGTTCGACCGCCGTTGCGCCACCCCTCGATCCTCTAGCCCCTCCTATCCCGGCGCGTGTCACCTTGACCGACACCAAGTGCGACGTGACCCTACCGAGGCCGGAGTCCCCGTTCGCAAACCGGTCCATCATGACTTCGGTGCTCCCATCACAGTCGACCGATATTAAACCTTCCATTTCAGACTGTCGCCCGGACGGAGCCATGCCTCAGTTTCAGGAGCCCACGCCTCCTCACAATATCAAACAGGAAGATGAGCATGAGCGGGGCCGCCGTCGTAGTCGATCTGATGATAAAGATGTCCAAGGGCTTGATCTAGAGGATATGGAAGACGGTGATGGAAATGGGAACGATGCCCACTCTTCCAATGAGGAAGGGCCCGCAAGGAAACGACGCAGAAGCCGCAAAGGTCTGGACAAGAAGTTCGAGTGCCCTGAGAAAGGTTGCGGGAAAAGTTACTCCAGGGCAGAGCATCTGTACGTGAACCCTTGTTCAAACGCAAAACGTAAACGCTAACTCTTTCTCTGATAGTTACCGGCATCAGCTGAACCACAACCCGAAACAAGTATACAAGTGCGGAATTGGTGACTGTCAACGGACATTTGTGAGGCTTGACCTTTGCAACCGTCATAAGGAACGCCACACGGCCAAAGGATCAGCACTGAGCAGGAAAGACTCCTTGATATCCCAAGCCTCCCCGACGACAGACGGCCGTCCCCCTTTTATGGCCCAGGGTTCCGCATCCCCAGAAATGAATCGTCCGGGTAATGGATACCCCAAAGGCAGGCCCCTTACCATGCAGTTCAACTCACCCAAAGATGGCATGGGAAGCCCATATACGCCTATGGCCGCCAGTGCACCTACAAACGGCTACTCGAATGGCGTCGACTACATGCAGCATGATGCTCCCTATCAGCACATGACAGGACAAAGACCCCTTCAACACTCGCCACCTGGTCCTCAGCGACCATCGGTGCAGACGAATGTCGGCCCTTATGGGGTGCTGTCTCCTGTTTCTACACAGCCGGGGTACCATAGTCATCCCGTGAACACACCTCAGTCTGCGGTTCCATATGTCACACCGCAGAACTTTCCTCCTTTTAGTCTACCTCCATCAGATTTTGCGACGTCGTCTCCCGCGGCCGTTGTGAATAGGGAAGCCCAACAGCAAGCTTATGCGCCCTTAACAACTGCAGAGTCTTTCGATCACCACCCGCAAGATACTGGGGAGATTGTGCGGCTGGATCAGATGAGTATGCAGCAGACAATGCCAGTCTTCGGCACTGACAGCATCCTCAACAAGTCACCATATGTCGGAATGCCCGAAGATTTTATGGCCTACCTGTTCAACACACATGGTGAAGGATCACCCACCGTAGTTCCTGTTCAGGGGCTAAAGTAAGTAGTACCTGAAAACACTCTTCGTGCGCTTTGCTAACGTGAAGCTAGTTATGGGGAGTTCTCTACCAACCAGTATCCGTTCTATAATGACCCCAGTCAGATGGGCTACTTCCCACAAATGGCCCCTCAACAGATCATGTCCGTTGAGAACCTTTTGGACCAAAATCTCCCCGAATCAGTAATTTCCGATCTGAAGAGCGCCGAAATCTTCGAACTTATCAAGGAAAGGTTCCACGAAAACGGTCATGCGCCGATTGAAAGGCAGCGCGACAACATCCTCGAGGGCGACCGCAACGATGAGATCCACATGTTGAGCCGGAAGATGATGCAAGCCTATATCGTGTCTTACTGGCTCCATTTTAGCGACCAGATTCCCATTCTTCACAAACCCACCTTTTCTCCCGACAAAACACCAAATCTGCTCCTGATCGCTATGATGACCATTGGCGCCGCTTGCCTGGACAAGGCATACGGTCAGAAAGTTACCAAGGCGGGCGCCGAGCTGTCCAACTTTTTAGCCTGGCATCTAAGATGGGAGATGTTCCAGGACCCCAACTGTCGGCCGCCAGCCAAGCTTTGGGTGTTCCAAACGCTCCTGCTTCTCGAACTGTATGAGAAGATGTACTCGACGAGAGAGCTTCACGAGAGAGCCCACATTCATCACGCAACGACCATCACGTTGATGCGCCGTGGTAGGGCCTTGATCGGCAAGTCAGCTTTGGATTCTCCCCCGAACCCGAGAGACGACAAGACCAACGGCTCGAGGCATTCGTCAACATCCGGCATGGCTCACACGCCAGACGAGTGGTGGAATCATTGGATCACCAATGAAGCAACCCGACGTGCCGCCTTTGCAGCCTTTGTCATTGACTCCATCCACGCTACCATGTTCGGCCACTCGACCGTCATGGTGGCCCATGAGATGCGTCTTCCACTACCGTGTGACGACAAGCTCTGGAAGGCTAAGAGTAGCGCAGAAGTGGGAAAGATTGAGGCAGAGCTCATGTCACAAGGCAAGCCGATAGGATTCCTTGACGGGCTCAAGCGGACTTTGAACGGTCAGATAGTGCAAACCAACTCATTCGGCCGCACCATCCTCATGGCGGGTCTGCTTAGCGTCAGCTGGCACATGAACCAGAGAGACCTCCAGGTTAATTCCCTTGGGGCTACCACGGCTCTTGGAGGTCGCGACAAGTGGCGGACCACGCTTACCCGGGCGTTCGATTCCTGGAAGAAGGAATTCGACAGGGCTCTGGAGGAAAGGCGAGGCGACATGGCTGACCCTTATTTCTTCGGAGTCAGGGGTAATGAGACCGATGTGGTATTTGAAAGTCGTGTTGTCCTGCACCACTTGGCTCATATGGCCATGCACATCGACATTGTAGACTGCCAGATTTTTGCCCGAGCCAAGCGCCTTCTGGGCAGAGCAATTGGCGCGCAAGATCTAAGCAGCGCTACACGTCGCATGAAAGACCAGTGGGCTCCCTCGGCCAAAGCCCGCGACGCGACCTTCTACGCCCTGCAATTCTTGCAATCCGTCTTACTCCCCACCGGCTCCGGCTCTCCCCAATCAAACGGCTACACCAGCCACATGGACGAAGAATACTCGGCCCGCGACGACGTCCTCCTCAACCGACCCTGGGTCTTGTACTTTGCCGCTCTCGTGGTGTGGTGCTACGGCTATGCTCTGGAGGGTGCCTGTCCCGGGCTGCCTTTGCCGGCTACTCACCAGGATGCCGTCCGCCAGATGCGCGAGTACCTGATCAAGTACGGCAGCATCCAGTCGCCGGAGGACCTCAAGTCGATGAGGGGCATCAATCAGAATACGGCGCTTTTGGTGGTGTTGAAGGACACGTTCCGGGTGACAAGGTGGGAGTTGCTTCATGAGGGCGCGACACTGCTGAATAATTGCATTCATTTGAACGCTGGCGCGAATGTGGCTTAATAGCAGTCTTCGGAGCTCTCATGTCTTGAGTTTTGGCATTGCATTGGCGGAATTAGCGCACAAAAAGTTTCATGAAACTGCGAGGGACACTGGCGGGTGCTTTCCGATTGTGTCGACGAAGGAGCGATTTCGGCGGTGGAAAGCGATGATGATGTATAGGGGAAACGATGTTAATGTGTTCATGTTGATGAAGGCACGAGCTGAGATGATGACATGGCGGTACATGAAAGGGGACCGAGCAGTATACGAGGGGACGTTCGTTGCGTTTTGTGGTGGATGGGCCTCTTCCTGAGTTGTTATTCTTTCACCACACATACTTCATCTATACCCCAGCTATATGTTTTGTGGTTTCATTTCGCGAACTTATTTTCTCAAATGGGTGGCTAGCGCTGCGTTTCTGATCTGATTATACAATTCAATACTGGTTTGTTTTTTAGTTTGGTTCTTCGACCATGGGTTGAACAGGGGAGTTTTGGAGCTCTCATTAGCCTTTAAAGAGAGGAATTGTCCTCCGTTTAAAGCGATATGGGACAATAGCAAGGGTTTAGGACGCCACAGCAGCCTCTTATGGGTGTCCTCTTAGCCCCTCTCCGTATCCTTCAAGGCCTTTAAGACTGGAAGATATCAATCTTACGGCGTTCACCCGATAGAAAGCCGAACGCTTTCCTAGATCCAGTAAAGCTTTGGCTTTTTTGTACCAGACTTAACAAACAAACCAGGGCTGGATTGTATAACAAAGCACCTCCTCACTGCACTTGTCCTTCGGCTTTTACAGCCCCCCCCAAGTATTATCTCCGATTTGCGGCACTGTTCTCATGACGAAAGCGTTTGCGTGGTACAATGATTTGATCATTCCATCCCCTCTGATTCGATTCCTGAGGGGCACATTGATAACCTATCCGGGAAGTCAGTTGGGGAAACCCCTCCTCAGTCTATCTTAACTTTCCGCGACAGCGACGAGATACCTTTTGGACTTTTGTCCCAATGCGTTTGCATTTGCGCATTCTATCGTCTCTTGTCACCTTTTGTCACCTCAACCACCGGCACTAACTAACATTGCTCGGACCGCGATTGCATTGCAGTCTGCAGAACGCACCTACCTAAATGTATGCCGCGCGTGCATTTACGATCGATCGTTTGTTCCTACTTTCTCCAAGGCAACCCGTGGATTCTGCCAATCATCCAAACAAGTGAAGCTCACCTGAGGAAGTGTCTACCTAAGGTACCTGCCTTGGTAATTATCACCTCACAGTGATCAAAGCTCGGGTTCTCATAAAAGGTTTAATATCATAACATCATCCTTCTTCCTTCAAACATTCGATCACCTTACCAGGAATCTCGGTCGAGGGATTGCCAGACGAGCTCTCCTCCTCGCCTAACATCTCATCACTGTTGGTTCCAGCATCACCAACGTATCTTCTCCTGCAAGCATCTTTACACTTATTATACCTTACGGTTACTTATCTAATCTCGCATTGCATTACTCCTTCATTCTTTCCGTCTTCCGTTTCTCGCCGACCTCAACTACCTCTAGAAATTCTCACTGGCCTACCTATTTGACTCCTACAACTCGCTCCTTTCATGACCTCTCACAACTAGTACTTGAAAGATACTACTCCCTTCCGACGTCGACTAAGATCAGCCACTTGAAGCGCAACAAGTAACCGCAAGTCAACATGGTGCTCCTCACTCAGCTTCCCTCGGAGATCATCAACAACATCTTTAGCTATGTGGCGCCCGACGATTTACCCAGTATTCGAAGCATCTGTCGACGGTTAGCAGGACATGTCAAAGGAAATGCAGTTCTACATCGTGATATCTATTATCGGTACTTGGTATGTACTACCAATTTACCTACTTCTTCATCCTCTCCTCAGGCCTGATGCTGACTGACACTACACAGGACGAACCACCAGAGGATGTGGGTTGGGAGCAGAGCCTCAATGATCTGGCGAAGTTGCGAAGACTGTGTGGACGGGAGTATGAGGTAAGCTCTTACGACGACGATAGCATGCTGTGAAGGGTTCAATCATCAAGACATGCTTCATTTCCATGATGATTTGCGTTGCCAGCTTGCTAACACCTCACTCATCCCCAAACAGAACTTCGAAATCTCATGTCCCAACATACACATGCCCAAAATGACCTTCGTCCACGACGCCGTAACCAAACTTCTCAAAGCCATTCCCCCATCCTCTTCCCTGTCAGCCCGCAGCGGCGGCAGCGAGCACAGCACCCAACAGCCAGTCCCCTCCTCCTACACCCCCTCGCGAAACGCCGCCATACTCTCGCAGCTCTTCTCCAAAGAATCTGTCCGCAACGCCTTCCTCCAGGGCTCCCAGCTCTACGAGCGCGCCCACTGCTTCGACCACCTCCCCATCCCCATGCGCACCATCATCGACGTCGAGCGCTCGCGCTACATCCGCATCCCCGTCTACATCGAGTACCAGCAGCAGTCCGCCAAGCTGCACTGTCTCTTCGGCGTCGGCGTCCAGTCTCCTGCTACTTTAACCCTGCCCAACAACCCTGCGCTTTCATCCTCGCTTAACCTGAACCCCTATCCTCCTCCCACGCCGGGCACCAACGTTCACGCCACCCCGCCGAGCCCGCCGCTACCTACCCGCGACGGCCAGCTAAGGTCGGCCTTCTTTGGGAGAACCTCGCTTGTCCCTCGTCTTTACCCGTATGCGGTGTCGAAGGTGTACGACCTCCGCGAGTACACCATCAGAACAAAATGGGGACCGTTCCGTGCGGACGGCAGCGGGAAGGTGGATTGGGAGAAGATGGAGGCGATTTTGCTCGTGTTGAGGACGAACATCAAGTTGAAGGAGCTGGACAGGATCCCGATGGTGGGGAATGTTTGGAACACGCCGTTTGCGGGGTGTTGGGAGGGGAGCTTGTGTGAATTGCCTAGGACGGGGAGCTCGAGGGGACAAGAAGGGCAGGGACAGGGTCCGATGGGGGTGGGGAGTGGGTATGGTGGGTGGTATCTGTGGGGGAATACGCATGAGAATTGGGATTCGGATATTGCAAATGATGGGGCTGTGGACGACATGGAGGAGGAGGATGGGGATAGTGAGGATGGGGATGTGGAAGAGGAGGAGGGTGATAGGGATGTCCACTTGGAGATGGCGGATCCGTATGGGGTTTCGGGGGTTTGGTTGAGGGTCGTTTGTTTCTTGGGTAAGGCTTGCACTCACTCTGATGACTGATAACACGGTGATGGAACTTGCTAACGCCTCCTGCAAAGACTACACCGACTTCTTCTCGTTCAACTTCCCAGACGACAACATGCCCTACCCCGAGAGCATGCCGAGACCGCCCTTGGACGTGGGTGAGGCAACCAAGTTGCTCATGATGAAGATCAATGTCACCAGAATCATCTATCCCGAGCCAGGCACGGGACATCCTGAGATCAAGGGGAAGATCTGGCCCATCGTACACTGGAAGGGTTATGCTCGGTCATTCGACGGGTCTCCCGGAGAGGCGCGCCTGACTTGGGGGCTGAGAGGTGAGTTCATGGCCCAGATAATTTGGATCACCTAGATATCGTATGCTGACAGCGGCAGTCGCAGGGGTCGTGCAAATGACGCCCGAGGGCGAGATCCGGTGGACGACATCTTCTCTGTACGACGGCGAGGAGAGATGGCGGAGCGAGGGTATCCAGATCGGAGGTATCAAGTCCGCTCGCGGGGTGATTGGTAACTGGTTTGACAAGTATGTTGTGATATCATGTCCCCCTTTTGTCGGCTTCTCTGGATACTGACCATATGTTTGCAGGGATTACAACCCTCATGGGCCTTGCGGACCTACGGCGTTTTGGAAGATCTCGGATCTGGAGGCTGTGCATGGCCGCGGCGGTCAACAGGGACAGCAGGGACCATAGCAGGACATGTTACCTCTTCGTAAGTCTTCGAGCTTTGTTTGAAACAGTGAAACTATTCGTGATGGCTAACAAGTCAATATGATATAGTATGGCACCAAGTAAGCTTCGTGGGAACGGGACCATATTGACACAAATACCTGCCTTGCCTTGCATTTCATCCATCTATCTTCCCATGCATATTGTGTTTGTGTCTGTAACTACTACCATATCTGCCTGCAAATACTACAACATCAAGACAATTCATCTCTTCTCAGAAGAAGATCTCGGATCTCATCCAACAACCAACCACAACAAACTCTCAAAGCTTGCTAACCTCCGGATCAGTATTAACCTTTCCATGCTCACAAGTAGCCAACAACGCCCCATCCACCGCCCTCCTCATCTTCCCGCTCAAACTCGCCATTCTTTTACCGATAGCCACAACCTCGCACTCGATAAAGATCTCCGTGCCCAACGGGATCGGCCGCAAATACGTCGTGTTCAAAGTCCTGCTCACGCCCAAGTAATGCCAGAATCCGGGCTTGGAGACTAGGGCAAGGGGCATGGTGGTGCAGTAGTCAAAAAGTGTCGCGATGCACCCGCCGTGTAGGTTGCCTAGTCGGTTGCAGTGTTGCGGTTGGACGGTGTAGCGGAAATAGGTCTTTGGGTGAGGGAGGAGGGCGTCGGAGGAGATGAGTTTGAGGTGGGGGATTAGGGAGGTTGTCCAGTCCTAGAGGGATGTTAGATTTCTGTTTACTCTGTCTGTGTAAAGTGGTGATACGAAGTGGTTGTTTTGGTGGTCAGCTGGGTGTGGTGGTGATGCAGTGAAGTGAAGTGAAGTTGGTATGTAGGTGACGCACATGATCGCCGCTATCACCGCTAGAAGCTTTCTCGAGTTCTCGTCGGTTCAATTCGAGTATTCGTTGTTCGCCGTTGTATTTCAGTAGACTTGGGTCGACGGTATTGCTTGGTCCTGCACTTCTTGAAGCCGGCTGTTGTTGACGACTTTGTGGTTGTTGTTGACTTTGCTGTTGTTGATGTTGACCACCGCTCTTTGGCGGTGCCGACCCCTTTCCTTGTGGTCCTCCTTGACCGGCCATCTTTTGTTGGTCTGGGGATAACGAAACAACAACGACTTCAGATGTCTTTACTGGACGATGATAGGTACGGATTGTCATTTTTTGGACGGGAAGGGACGGGAAGGAATAAATGTATATTAAAATTGTGGCTTGCAGTGTTAGACTGTGTAATGCGGCAGGGCGGTTGTAGATTTCCGTTGTCGGTGTTAGTACCACCGGCAACGAACACCAAACAGGGAAGTAATGTACCGGTACAGTGGGATTGTGAAGAGCGGGAAACAAAACACTGACAAGCGACAATTAAAAGAAAGTCGAAACAAAAGAGGGGATATGCCTGCCGTGACTGTCACAGGGGAGAATGGTATGGGGTAGGTTAACCGGAACCGCCCATTCAGGTATCCATTATAATTCTTGGGGTACATTAGGTGACAGCCTCGGCTATCAAGGTGTCCACGATAAGATGGCGGCAAGCACGGGCAAGCGTGCGCTGACTTCAGCTGAATTGAAATGTCCACTCACAGTGCTAGGAAGTGCCACTTTTGATGCGTTGCGACATCCACTCCTTCCCCCTTGTTCGACTTCCAGGAGGTCCAGGTCCATCGCCCCGTTTCCCGAACCGCGGCCCCGTTTCTTCAATTCATCCCGAATTATCGTGAACTTGACAACGACAACCGACAATTCATCGATAGAAACTTCCGGTGGTCATCGCCGCGACGACGACAACATACCAATAAGACGCCACCCGACTCCCGTAATTGCGCGCGACACCGGAACCCGAAACCYCGAACCCAATTCCCCCCCCCCCCCCCAAATTCAACCGGCGGGAGCCCATCCCATCCCATCCCATCCCATCCCCCATAACCAACCACAACCGCCACAATGGAATTCGTCACCGCCCTCCGCGGCACCTTCGACGACGGCAAGCCCTCCCTCTTCGAGCTTCTCTCCGAACAACAGCTCGCCTCGCTCCTCCCGCCTACGCTCCGCTACCTCCTAACCGTGCTCACGCACCGCTACCCGCGTTACCTGCTACGCATCCTCAACTCCTTCGACGAGCTATACGCCCTCGCCGGCCTGTTGGTTGAGCGGCACTACCTCAAAACCCGCGGCGGCTCCTTCACCGAGCACTTCTACGGCTTGAAGCGCGAAAAGGCTTTAGCGGCTGAGATCCCCCGCGCTGCGTCCTCCGCCCCAAATGTAGTCCGCGACGCGCTCAAGTTGAGCGATGCGGATATCTGGAAGAATCTGGCGGTCATGGTCGGGATTCCCTACTTGAAGAGAAAACTGGATGAGGCGTACGAGGTGGATGCTCCGCGCGCCATGTTGGGGGGCCAGTACACGCGTCCGCCGGCGAAGGGCGCCAAGATGAAAGAAAGGCTCCTTTATTACTACCGCTGGTTTCTGAGGAACGTGTACCCTAGCCTAAACGCGGCGTATTACTTTGCCATGTTGGCGTTTAACTTGGGCTATCTGTTTGATAACACCAAGTACCATAACCCCTTCCTGTGGCTGATTGGGACGAGAGTGAGGAGGATGAATGGAGCTGATTATCAGGCTATTGAAGCTTTGGAGAAGGCTGTTTCTAAAGCCGGTGGGGCGCCTAGGTCGGGGGGATCGATTTTGAGTCCGAGGAATATGGGCAGACGACTAATGGGTGGTCTATCGCTGGTGCTGCCGACGAGTATCTTTGCGCTCAAGTTCCTCGAGTGGTGGTACGCTTCCGACTTTGCGAAGCAGCTGAGTCGCAAGGCGGCCGAGAGTTTGGATTTGCCGCCGCCGACGGTGACGGGGCTGGTGGAGGCGCAGGCGAGGAATAAGCCCAAGCCGAAGATCACGAGGACGTCGGAGGATGGGGTGGAGGAGAAGGCGGATGATGAGGCGGAGGAAGGTGCAGAGAGCGATAGCAAGGAGCCGACGCCGGAGACGGCGCCCATAGCGGCTTCGACGTTGTTACCGATTTTCACGGTGCCGCCGCCTAAGAGTTCGGACCTCTGTCCCATTTGCGAGGATGAGATCCAGACGCCCGCGGCGTGTCAGACGGGTGTGGTCTATTGCTTTTCGTGCATACACAAGTGGATGAGTGGGACGCATGCCAGGCAGGAGAAGTTCATGACTAAGGAGCGGGAGGGCAAGTGGGAGAGCGGAGAGGGGAGATGTGCGGTTACAGGAAGGAAAGTGTTGGGAGGGACGGAGGGGTTGAGGAGGATTATGGTCTAGATGAGCTGACTCGGCTCTAAGTTAATGGATAGCATCGGATCGGCATGAGTTGTAAAAGCGAACATTAGACATATTTAATGGCATTTAATCTTGCAATTGGGGTAACGAACAGGCTACGAAATCAGTTAGACTGAGTGAGCATGAAGAATTGCGTACGGATTCATCACGATGCCATTCAAACATTCGTTCGGGTTTCTCAAAGATGGACGACCTCAACAGTTCTCTTCATCTGCAAAAGAGTGATCAGGTACTTGACGGATTTCACATTCAAGAACCTTGTCCCGCAGGTTGTTCACCAACGAAGCATAACAATTTGAATGAAGGAAAAAAGAAAAGCAAAAAAGATGTCGACACCACTTCAGTAACTCGATCATCCGACATTCGCAAAAAGCAAAAGAAGATGCGGTTTGTGTGGATCGAACACACGACCTTCAGATTTATGAGTGAAGTGGACTTCAGTCTGACGCTCTCCCAACTGAGCTAAACCCGCTTATTGTTGAAGTGGTAGTGGGGAAGCTTGGTTTATAAGGTTACGCTTTGCGGGTACCGTGATTCTGTGCTTGCAATTTCCTATCTTCTGTCTGCGCTGTGCCGCCGTATGTCATGATGGGGATCTCCAGATGGCTGGCTAGCTAATCTCTATAATACCTACGCGTCTATGATAATACTATCTGGTACCTAGACTTCATGAAAATCGTCGGCAAGACGTGCGGTAGCGGACTCCCGTTGTAACTAGACTAGATGGATAGTAACTAGCAAGATGACCGACCGACGACCGACGACCGCTCAGAAAATACTGCCTTCCTCCGCAAATATGAATCCATATCTTGGCTATGTGTATGTGGGAGTTCCAACCAGTATTAGGGAGTATAACCATGCCATAAGTGTAAGAATAACAAAGCCCAGTATACCCATATATGTAGAGTAGAGAAGAGTGATATCGATGAGTAAAATGTGGAAAGCAACCTATCAAGATGCGCAAGAGTACCGTATATAAACTCGCGAAGATCCGGAGTCCAGGACAGTCCGGTAACGCAGGGTTGAAGGTTTGCCAGTTGCATCAACAATCCGCAAACACACAGCCAAACGCAAATGGCAGATTTCCAACCCTCCGTTGCCGGACTATCCTGGATTCCGGATAATGTGAGTTTACCGTACTGTAGCACATATCCTCCCAAGTTTCCGTTGCCGCTCCATCTCTAGATAAGCCCATCGCAAGACCACCGCCCAATTATCGTCTTGCCTCAAGCGAGTAAGAGAGAAAAAAACAACCAAAGCAAAGCAGAGAAGAGAAGTCGACGTCCATAACCCGTCTACATGTTGTAATCTAGCCGAGCCTGTTGTAATATGTTCCCATCGCGCCATAGGTAACGCCATGCCATAGTAATTGCCCAGCCCAGACGCAGAACTCCTCTTGCAAAACCCACGCATGATTCGATCCGTCTAACCCGTCTTTGAAGTGGAAAAAATGATAATAACGAAGCGACCACCCATCCATCCATCCCTCCCATGAACCGCATCGAGGCAGCAATCAGATAGATCACTTGAAAAGACTCCTCAGATCCATCAACCTCTGCTTCGCCGCATCCGTGCGATCCATCACCTGTCCCTTATCCCTACCATCCATGCTCAAGCTGGCCAACTTCTTCTTCTTCTCCTGCAGCCTAAGCATCTTCTCCTCAAAGCTGTTCGCCATGATGTACCTGACCGTGCGCACGGGCCGCTTCTGACCGAGGCGGTGCACGCGGTCGAC
>RANY01002913.1:0-21303 GCA_009805235.1 Neurospora pannonica FGSC 7221 | reverse complement strand
TCCGAAGCTCAGCAAGCAGAACATTTTAAGGCGAACGAAATCGCAGAATGGTTCAGAAGGGTACTAGACTACGTCACAACACAGGCAAGGCAGGCCCAACGGCGTTATGAGGACAATGCCAATGTCAAGAGGTCGGATGCCCTGAAGTACAGAATGGGGAACAAGGTCCTGCTCAACACTGAGAACCTTAAGACCAGCCGGCCACATGCTAAGCTTACTCCTTTGTTTGAGGGTCCCTTCGAGATCCTGAAAGCGGACAGCCACAGAGTCATGCTCAAGCTCCCAGTCAATATGAGATGCAGCCCGACTTTCTACGTTAGCAAGGTCAAGCTATAGGATGAGGTGGGTATCCTGGGGCAGGAAGCAATTAAGGAAAGAGACGTTTGTGCAAATTACGGCAGGGTTATGAGACGCACTGACGATGGGGAGGACTCAGTGGAATGGGAGTTCGAGAAGATCGATGGATGTCGAAAGAATGAGAAGGATCATTAGGAGTATCACGTTGTATGGGCACTGCCTCACAAGCCCTTATGGCAGAAGAGGTCAAACATATTTATGTGTCCTAATGAGATACGGAGGTTTCATAAGGCACACCTAGAGGCGCCGATGCTCCTAGACTGGGCCACTGCAGAGAAGCAGAGGACGAAGGCACTGGAGAAGACCTGGGAGCCTGAGAGGTCAGTTACGGAGGTGAAAGAGCTAGAAGGAGAGCATGAAAGAGTTTTGAGGAGGTCACCACGATGGACCGTGGCGGCCGTGAAGGCATTCAGAGGCCAGACTAAGCGATTGATGAGGATTTCAATTATTTTATGTATAATTAGTCAGCTATATAGCTTCTTTTAGTCTGAGGCAGTGTCACAGGGTTAGACCTCTGTAACTATCATACGTGATTGTTATCATAACTCACTATTATGTGACATTCACATGCTTATGCAGCCTACAGCTGCTTCTGAGACTGCTGCAGCCTAATTAGCCAAGTCCTCCCAGCTCTACATAGCTGGGACCCTACTTAAGGCTAGTCCTCTGTACATAGCTTACGACTGTTCCCTTTTTCCTTCGTGCAATTACATATAATTACATCTACACTCATCCTTTGCCCGTGATACATCTTTCTCGAGTGGAAGGTGACGGGGTGTAGTTTCCTATCGTTACCTTTTTGTGAGAGGACTGCTCTAACTCCAAAATCTGACGCGTTAGTTTCCATGATTGCTTGTCACGTTGGGTCAAAGTGTGCAAGGACTGGGGCCTTCGTAAAGGCTTCTTTCAATTCGCGGAAGGCTTTCGCTATAGGCTCGGTCCATCTCCATAGTTTTCTGTCGAGGGAGTTGCTTTTGGAAAGGGCTTGAGCGATCGTTGAGAAGTTCTTGATGAATCGCTGATAGAAGTTGGCAAAGCCTAGGAAGGACTGGGATTCCTTGATGGTAGTGGGTTGCTGCCAGTTCAGAATGCTCTCAACCTTGTCTCTGGCTATGCTGATGCTCTGGAGAGAGATGATGTATCCAAGGAACTCGACCTCAATTACCCCCTATTTGCACTTTCGTGGGGCAATGGCAAGGTAGTTCTCAGAGAGCCGTTTCAGCACCTCCAATACCAGGCGATCGTGTTCTTCTTCTGTGTCAGCGTATATCAGAATATCATCAAGGTAGACGAGCACTCCCGTATCCAACAGGTCCATGAACAGGTGGTTCATCATGGCCTGGAATATAGAGGGTGCGTTGATCAAGCTCATGGGCATGACAACGTATTCGAAGAGGCCGTATTTGCAGCAGAAGGCTGTTTTCCATTCATGACCTTTAGCCATCTATACAAGGAAGAATCCTGATTTTAGGTTGATTTTCGAGAAGATCTTGGCCGTTCTGAGAGCATGCTGAAGCTCCATAATGAGCGGGATGGGGTGCCTGACAGGAATCGTCATTCTGTTGATAATGCAGTAGTCTACCACTAGTCTGAGAGGATCATCAGGGTCCTTCTTGTCTACGAACATAAGAGAGGCACTGCATAAGGATGTAGACTTCCTGATTCGTCCTGAGTTGAGCATCTTCTCTAGCCAGGGTTTTAAGGCATCGAGTTCGCGCCCACTCATCGTGAAGAAGGGTCCGTGTGGTAGCGTCTTACCCTCCTTCAGGTCGATCTTGTGGTCCCAGGGTTGGTGATCTGGCATTCGTACCGCCGCTTCCTTGCTCATGATAGGGAGATATTTTTTGAACTTTTTTGGTACTGCTGCAATCGCCGCGTCAATTTTGGTTTAGATGCTAGCGATGGCTTCCGTAGGCAGGAGTCCCAGGACGATAGTGCTAGTGCAGTTCTTCTAGCAGTAGTCTGAGGTGAACTTGATTTCCTGCGTTTTGTTGAAGAAGTAGGCTGGCTAGTGTTATTGAAGCCACTAATAGAGAAGGATGATATCACACTGGTCATCCATGCTTGAGAGCTCAAAGTTGAGGTGGGTGTAGTGGTCATCTTGGTACCTGAGAACGACTGCTTCTGTGTAGTATCATCTACCTATCATGTCGACTGCAGCGTTGAATCCTATGATGGTTTGAATGTGAGATCGTTTGATCAAGGGGAGCTTCCAAACTCTAACCTGGTGAAAGGACATGACTGGGATTGAACTTCCTGGGTCCAGGAGGACTCAGACAGGGTGCTCTTCATTATTGTAGAGCAGAGTCATTCGGACAATAGGTCGCGATCCTGACAGCGGTTCTGGGCATAGTTTCTTCTAAGGTTGTTCTTGCTTGGGTTCGTCGTTGAGGCTGAGCCTCTTCAAGATGCAAATGATGGTATGATAGGGTGGGATGCACATGCCCACATGGCTAAACCTATAAAAGATAGGATGATGTTCGCTTGCCAATGAACATCGAAGTGCATACTATATAGGCAGTCACAACCCTGTGACACTACCTTCCCCTAAAAGAGGCTCTGCAAGAGCCGAAACTCGAGAGGCATCTCATGGATGCAAGGCGCCTATATAGCACTACCTGAAAGGGTAACGTATCCCCCTTTCCAATGGGAAGCCGTTGATATTTCGGTTTCTGCATTGCATTGTCTTTCGTACGAATGTTTCCAAGGTTCTCGCTGGAACTCCAAAGTGTCAGACCGCATTGCGGGACGGAAAGCAGCACGAAAAACCGCCCTCGAAAATATTATGTCTAGGATTGAACCCACGACCTCCCACCATAGTAAGCGAACATATTATAATAGGGTGGGATGCACATACCTACATAGCTAAACTTATAAAAGATAGGACGATGTTCGCTTGCCAACGAACATCGAAGTGCATATTATATAGGCAGTCATAACCCTGTGACAGACAAGATGCTCTGGTGTTGCATCAAGGTGAGGCCGAAGTAATCTATGTGGTGCTTCATAGCAGCCACTTAAAAATCTGAGTCAGAATCGTTGTCCATATCTATTGTTTCTATGGCGCTGTTGATGGCATCGACTTTCTACCTCTTGAACTGGGCCTCGTCGTTCTTCACGAGGTCTGCAGCTCCCTCTTCTTCATAGTCGCTATTCTTCCTTTTGATCGCGGCTGTTCGTTCTGCTGGTTAAGGTAGGTCCTTGCCATTGTTGCCTTCCTTGCAAAACACTTCAGGGTATGGTGGTTGTCTCGACTGCATTGCCAGCAAGATACTCGGTCCTTTTTACGCTGATCGATGTCATTGGAGTCGATATCTTTCAAGGCTTCGCGGATGGTGTTCTATTTCTTGTCCTTGGCTGGCCTGTCAGGTTTTCTTGAGGATTAGTTTCGGTTGGAAGGGGAGCGTGATTCCTTGTGCTGTTGGCCTGACTTCGAGTGCTCCATTCTTGAAGTGAGCGCGCCTTTTTCCGAGTAGCCGGGGTCCTGCAGCATATTCTCATAGACTTGACCAGCTTCCTGGACGGTGGTGAGGAAGTCATCGTCAGAGTTGAGCACCCCTTCCTGTTTCTGATAGACCATTTCTATGATCTTGGAGGGCAGCGCGCGCGAGATGTAGCTCCGGAAGGTAGTTCCTGACCATTGGATGACGTCGTTAAGGTCGAGGAGGGCCGTGATGTATTGAACAGTGTCGCCCTCGTATTTCAACTTTATCATTTTCTTCGCGTTGTGATGTTGCTCTGAGGAGTCCTTGAAACGGTCTTGAAGGGCTGTGGAATAACCAGACCAGGTGTTAATGAAGTTCATCCTCCAGGCTTGCTTGACTCGCTAGTTGTGCCAGGTTTGGGCTTTGTCTGTGAGTATGAAGCCAACCCAGTTAATCTTATGGGTGTCAGTAGTGAAGCTGGCGGCGTAAGTTTCGAAGTAAGCTTCGATCTTGTACTACCATAGACGAAACTTTGACAAGTCCTTGCCATCATAGGAGCGTGGCTTGTTGAGATAGATTGGGGTAGTTTGGACTATCATAGTGCTCATAGATTAGAGGAAGCGGTCAGCCTCCTGTCGTCCTTGGGGGTCGAGAGCATCCCTGAAAGTAGCGTGTTATGGTGGCTTGGGCGGTCCTTAGGGACCGTGGTTTCCAAGAGCAGAGCGGGTAGGAAGGGACATCATGTTGGTACCAAAAGCGCTAGCCTGAGTAGCTTCGTACTGAGTGTTAGCTTGCTTGGTTTGCTACTAGGCTTGAGTGCATTGGATTGTCTCGTTGCCTATGGAGCTTGGAACTGAGTTGCCAGATCAAGGTATAGTGCTGACGCTAGGGCTGGAGGGTAGCCAGGTTGCTGCGCGTTGCTCTATGACGCGGATGATCGAGGCGGCGTCAGGTGCTTTCTGGCCAGTTTGCTGGATGGTCTTCTGAAGGTTAGTGATCTGTTCTTCAAAGATCTTCAGCTGGTTGGGGTCGACGAGCTTAGTGAGGATTTCGTCGATCTGAGAGTCTTTGGCCGTAGCCCAGGTCTCGACTCATCCCAAGATGGATTGCTGATAGGCGTTTCTCTTGTCGAGGGTTTTGAGGGCCTTTTGGTGGCGACGGGAGATTTCTTGGAGTTGGTCGATAGCCTTCTGGCGCGCAGCGTCTAGTTTACCATACCTAGCGATGACAGACTATACTTCGGAGGCGAAACGGTCGCTGGATTATTGAACTTATCGTTCGAACTGGGTGATTTGGTGTTGGAAAGCCTCGATGCCTCTTCTGAATATAGAGGCCACGAGGTTGTAGTTGTCCCGGAGGTCCTCGTACTGGGTTTTGAGAGTGGCGAGTCCTTGGGTTTGTTCCTGGCCAACTGAGAGGACGATGTCTCAGACTTGCTGGTAGGCATTGGCAATTTGTTCGTGCATGTGGACGAGCTAGGCTAGTAGATTGTTGACTGTAATGGTTCCAGTGGGGATACCACTATTATTTTCTATGATGATGTCAAAGTCCTCAGGCTTGTAGAGCACCAGAGAAGTGTCTAGCTTGACAGAGGGTATGGGAGTGTCTTGCTAAGAGGAAGTCATGATGGTTGAAGGGTTGAAAAGATAGAATAAGGGTGGTTTGAGAGGGAAGTAGTTTATCTGTGACAAGGGCAGTGTTCTGGGCTTAGAACTGTAGTTCAATTCAGCTAATAAACTACTTTGGTCTCGAAGGCCTTGTTGATTCCTTTAACCTCCCGAGAGAGGCTGGGATCTCAAGCCTTCTTATGCCAAAGGGGAACGGTACGTACGGTAGTACGTACCAGGCCTTGTTGCCTGAGCTTCAAGGTATCTATCTAGTAGTCTGAGTACATATGGATCCTTCTGAATGCCTTCATCCATTCTCCTGTGCTCTCCTGGTGCTGGCCCTCGCTGGTCTGCCTTATCCTTGCGTGTGTGGTGGAAAATCATCCCTTATGATGCTTGTTGATGCCCAATGAGGCCGGTCTGTCTTATCCTTGCATGTGTGGCAGGAAATCATCCTTTATGATGCTTGTTGATGCCCAATGAGGCCAGGAGTCTAGCCTAACGCCTTCAGCAGTTTGATGGTTAGCTCGATAGCTCAGTAGGTTGTGCCATTAGTTGAACAATCTGTCTAAAAGAAGGCTGAGCCTGTATGCCTGAGGTATCAGTGTAGTTGCTCTCAGCTTTGCAGGTGTTGCTCTTAGCTGTGCAGTTTAGCTGAGCCTCAGTCTCGACAGTTCAGTCATAGTGGATGTCCGTATGACAATAGCGAAGTTCGTTCTCGAGGCTATAAATTCCTCTAGCGTCGATAGCCCACATGATACCCACGTAGCATGAGCGGAAAAACTTTTTAAGATCACTAAGAACATCTTACGTGCATAAGGCTGGATGCCTCAACCTCGCGATGACGCTACTGAGTAGCTTAGAAATGATATGAATGAGCTGAAGAAGATGGTCACCAATATTGCGAAGAAGCAAGCAACCCTCCTGAAGACCTGAGCTGCCGTAGCTACGAACCTAAACGCCTGACTGATGGGCTCGAAGAGATCCTACTTTGCCCCAATGGGCACCTAAGCCTTTGTCCCCTTTTAAGCTGAATAATGCCTCATTATGACAGGCTAGGATGTATGTATCCAGTGAGCTAAACTACCAAAAGATAGGCCAATGTTCTGCTTGCAAGGCAGAATACAGAATGCATACTATATAAGCAATGTCAACCTGTGACACTACCTTCCCTTAAAGCGAAGTCACTTTGTGACTTCAAGATAAGGCTCTGTCCCTATGGAGGCGACATTGTCGCGAAGGATTTGTCGTCGCATTGCGACAGCGCTTATATAGTACTACCTGAATGGTGCAACTTCTGGCTCAGTTGAACACCTTTCCAATGGGTTGATATAGGGCTTTCAGTTACTGCGATTTGCATCCATGGTCGTTGTCGCTTCAATTGTCGCTCAGGAGCATTGCTCAACTAAGTCCGACAGAGCTAACACTTTCCAAAATCGCCCTCGAAAATGCTCCAGCCAGGAATCGAACCCACCATGTAAGCAGAACATACTATGACAGGCTAGGATGCATGTACCTAGTGAGCCAAACTACTAAAAGATAGGCTGATGTTCTGCTTGCAAGGCAGAATACGAAATGCATACTATATAAGCAATGTCAACCTGTGACACTACCAAGCTCAATTAGTCCTAGTCTGCACCAAAATTACTGAGGAACCAGAGGAATCTGAGGAAGGCTACAGCTTGGCACTTATGGATGCCAAGAAGGTTAAAAAACTCGCCGAAGAGCACATTATGATCCCACTGGTGATCACTACGATCTCCACACTAGAATCTACAACTGAGCAGCTGATAGAGGAACTAACTAGGGTCACAAACGAGGTAGTCCTGAAATGGAAATGGAGAATGGGTAGGCATGCTAACTAGTGGGACTTGAATGTGAAAGAGGCCATTAAGTATGCAAGAAAAATGGCAAAGGCTTAGAGACAGAGGAAAATGATGATAAGAAGACGAGAATTGGAGAAAGTGAGATGAAAGCAGGCTGACACTATCCAGTTCGTGCAAGCGAAGTGGTAGTGCACCCTAACAGAGGATGCGTCAAGAGACCCATGAAAGCTCTAGATGCTTAAGTGGTAGGGCAGAATATAGAGCTATCTACCTTCTGATCCCCCCAAGATCCCAACGTTATATCGAGAAGGAGACTTGGAGGAGAAACGGGATTATAAAGGTAAAGCGGAGATCCTAGCAGAAAGATTCTTCCTGGGGGTAGAGGTACCAATAGACTATTTACCAAACTGGAGAAAGAGGAGAGAAGTTGAACTGCTGATGAGTTGCGAGGTTAGTGCAGATGATGTAGTCAAAGCCTTTCACTATATAGCCTCTAACAAGGCCTCAGAAAGTGATTAGCTCTCTAATAAGCTGCTAAAGGCATGTAGAAGACGGTTAATAGAAGTGCTAGCCATGATCATAATTAGGAGCTTTACTATTATGAACTTAAGTGAAGGACACGGGCTAACTAGGCCACTGATGCACAGCAGCTACGAGAAGGCTGGATAGTGTAACTATGATAGGGAAGGAATGCTCATAGGCAGACACAGGCTTATAGAGGTGAGCCAGGCTTATAGAGGTGAGCTAGGCTCATAAAGGTGAGCTAGGCTTATAGAGGTAAGCCAGCCTATGGTCAATAAGCCAGGCAATTGTAATTAGAGGCACGAGAGTATAAAAGGATGACTGGAGAACTCAGGTTGTTAGATAGTTCGACAGTAATCAATAGACCTTTGTCATCAGAGATACGTATAATGATACTTGTTGTGAACCTTTTGGCTTCACTGAACTACACCTAATAGTTACTTTCTTTAGCTATCTCATTTAGGCAGATCAGACTGCTATTTGTCACATTCACTCTCAGCTTGTTTCTGGACTAGTAGCGTCATGCAAAAGTGGTAGTACTGAAGAAACTAGGGAAGTTGGCAGTAGAGAGGAAGATAGCAGGAGCATAGCATCCTATAGCACTCTTGAGTTGCATGGGAAAGGTCCTGGAGGCAATAGTTGTAGAGAAACTCACCTTTATGGCAGAGGAGCATAGAGTCCTGCTAAAGGGTCAAATGGGAAATAGGAAAGGGAGATTAATGGAGTTCGCAGTCCGAATAGTAATAGACACAGTGCATATAGCGTAGGAACTAGGAGCAGTAGCTTCACTACTCCTCTTCGATCTCAAAAGGACGTTCGACTAGGTCAGTCACAAATGGCTCCTCCACACCTTATGGGAGAAGAGGCTACTGTAGTAGCTGCTCCACTGGGTTGAAAGCTTCTTGACTAACCAAAGAGGAAGCCTTTTCTTTGACAGAAAGTCATCACGGGAATTTTGGGTACCTGTAAGGGTGCTGCAGGGCTCTCTTCTCTCGCTAATCCTCTTTCTAATCTTCATTGCCACGTTATACGAGGCACTAAAGGGGCTGAGAGGAACGGTGACAGTAGAGTTCGCAGATGACACAAATATCTTGGCCTTTTTAAGGTCAACAAGGGAGAACTATAACAAACTAAAAGAAGCATGGCAGATCTACCATAGATAGGCAGAGGAAAGAGAAATAGAGTTTAAGGCTAGCAAGTCTAAACTTATCCACTTTACTAAAACCTGATAACCAAGGACTAAGATGGTCAACCATAGAAGATACTAGCTACCTCTAATAGAGTCAGCATAGTTCTTAGGCATGTAGCTAGACCGAAAGCTAACCTACTGAGCATATCTTCAGGTAGTAAAGAAAAAAATGTCAACGCAAATCTTTACCCTCATATGCATCACAGCAAAGACATAGGAATGTAGCCTCATCTATATAAGAGAAGTGTATACAAAGGTAATCTGAGCAGCAGTAGCCTATAGAGCGTCAGCGTACCATACCTCCACAAAGCTGCTTGGGAAACTATGCGGTCTCACAAAAGATCTTGCAATGACTTAGACTAACTGTCTCAAAGTAGTCTCTAAAGCTTACAAAGCTACGTCTATATTCAGCATTGAGACGAAAACCTTCTGCCTACCCCTCAACATCTACCTCAATAAGAGGGTCAGAGCGTTCGAGGAATGGCTCTTCCGCTCCCCAGTAGCGATCTTCATTAGAGGGACGTCAGCTTGGGTGGCGGCTGAGCTAAGGGGTAGGAGAGGAGGTAGACAACCACAGCTGCTCCTGGTCAGCGGCTGGGTGAAGGCTAAATAGGCTGAGCAATAGGCCCCGAAAGAAGATATTCTGATACTGCAGGGAGAAGCGAGAGAACCCACACTAGGTAAGAGGGAGAAGTGGTTGGAAGAGGCAACTCAAAGAGAGTGGGTTACGAGGTGGCATGTTAAGGTGGCTGAAGTAATAAGGAAATGGAAGAGACTGAGTACTACTGAGGCTTATACGCAGTTCGATAGAACCACACTGCAATACCATACCTAGCCTAGCACGGATGAGAAGCCATCACTACACTACTTCTCGAAGGCTATGAGCTCGCTCCTGATGCAAGCTAGGATGGGCAAAATAGACCTATGGACATTCCTCTTCGAAAGAAGGGTGCCGGAAGTAGCGACGCCATATTGCCAGTGCAGGTTAGCTAAGGAGACATTCGAACACATTGTTCTAGAATGCAAAAAAACAGAAGACACATAGTTAGGAGACCCAACATGGCCAACGAACATTAAACAACTCCATAACGAACTCGAGACAGTAGCGGGGGTAGAACGAATCCTTTGCTGGGCCTTGCAGCTTGGCTGACTACAGGAGTACAAGCTGGCGGTGAAGATAGAACGAGCATGGGAAGTAGAGGAGCTATTAGGGAGTTCAGATTGATCCTTGATTTCGAAGTGTAGGAGCGTGCTTGAGACCAAAAGGACTGCGTATCGGGATAGGAGATCAGACCTCGGAAATAACGATAAGGTCATACTGAGTGGAAGATAAACAACGAAGGCATGGCGCTGACACGGCGTTGTCATGATAGAGAAGTGGAGGGTTTTCAGCTAGCTACAGTACAGTTTTTTCCACTAACTAAGAATGGAAGCAGCATCACATACCTACTAAGTAGACTACATAGTTAGTTAGCATGTATAAGACTAATAATAACTAACATACTATATTATAATAGACGATAATAATAGTAGTAAAATTATTATTAAAGTTACTATTAAAATTAAAATTAAAATACGATAGTTAAAATTCTAGCGCAGCGTAGTTACTTACTTAATATTTTTAAAAAATCTCAAAATTTTAAATTTACTTACTAAAAGCTATAATTAACGTACGGCCTTTAATTACTTTAAGTACTTCGATTATATAATAAATATAGTTTTACAAAGCGTATAAAATATAAAAAAAGGTAATAAAATACTTATTAATTTTATTTTCGAATGGTAGGAAAATTATATACGAATATACAAAATAGTATAGTTAATTAGTAGTAGATTATTACTAGCTTATTAATATATATAAGTAAACTAATAGTAAAAATTTTATTATAGTAAAATTCCTATTATACTCGTAATTATTATACTTTACTACGTCTATTTTCTTAACAATAATAATAAATTAAAATATTATAAGAATAATAATAATATAGAACTAATAATAATAAAAAAGAGAAAGAAAAAATAAAACAAAAGAAAGAAAGCCAATATACTAACGTAATAAAAATAATATAAACCTATTAGTTAATAAATATTTCTTTATTCTCTTCCTCCTCTTCAGACTCCGAACTTTCATTCTCAATCGGAATATCCGATACGTCTTCCTCCCTATTCTTCCTCCTAGCTCTCCTAATTTTCCTCTTTACTCTCTTCTCTTTCTTCTTTATTGCCTTCTTCTTCTTCTTTTACAATTTTTATTAGGCTAGAGCTCAGCATTAAATTTCCTCCTTATTCTCATCTTCAGAATTAGTGGGGATAGGGGCAATAACTATCTTAATAGTTAAAAACTTCCTAAATACCTTCTATACTTAAATATAATTTAATATATACATATAATATAATTATAATAATAAATATAATTTACTGTCTTATAAGATCTACGCTCAATAAACGTTTTCGTTTTAAATTTCGCCCCGGGAAATACTAATAGTAATAAAATATTTATAGGATAAAATAGCCTTATAATTATTAAAGAGGGTTTCCTTCTACTTTACTTCTATAAATAAATTTTCCTTCCTACTTCAGATATAAATAATATATTAGAAAATAAACTCTTACTGATGTTTTACAAATAATATTTTATTACTATATATTTACGTAGGATATAATAATAGCGTATACTTACTACAATAATAGGTACAGCTAGAACGAAGGGAATTTTCAATATTAAGAAAATCCTTAATATAGTTATAAGTAGCCTCGTCTGCGCAAGAGAGGTGTATACAAAGGCAATCTGAGCGGCAGTAGCCTATGAAACGTCAGCGTACCACACCCCCACAGAGCCGCTTAGAGAACTACGCAGTCTTGCAAAAGATCTTGCAATGACTCAGACTAACTGTCTCAAAGTAGTCTCTGGAGCTTACAAAGCCACGTCTACATTCAGCGTTGAAATAGAGACCTTCTGCTCACCCCTCGACCTCTACCTCAATAAGAGAGTTAGAGCATTCGAGGAACAGCTCTCCCGCTCCCCAGCAGCGACCTTCGTTAGAGAGACGTCAGCTTGGGTAGCGGCTGAGCTAAGGAGTAGGAGGGGAGGTAGACAACTATGGCCGCTTCCAGTCAGCAGCTAAGCGAAGGCTAAATAGGCTGAGCGATAGGCCCCAAGAGAAGATATCCTGATACTGCAAGGAGAAGCAAGAGAACCCACACTGGGTGAGAGGGAGAAGTGGTTGGAAGAGGCAACTTGAAGAGAGTGGGTTGCAAGGTGGCACGTTAAAGTAGCCGAAGCGATGAGGAAATGGAAGAGATTGAGTGCCGCCAAGGCTCGTGCGCGGTTTGATGGAACCACACTACAGTACCACACCTAGCCCAGCACAGATGAGAAGTCATCTTTGTACTACCTCTTGAAGGCTATGAGCTCACTCCTAGTGCAAATCAGGACGGGCAAAATAGGCTTACAGGCGTTCCTTTTCGAGAGGAGAGTACTGAAGGTGACAACGCCATACTGCTGATGCGGGTTCGCAAAGGAGACGTTCGAACACATTGTCTTAAAATGTAGGGAAATGGAAGATACATAGTTATGGGGAGACCTAACGTGGCTGACAAACATTGAACAACTCTATGACGAACTTGAGACTGTAGCGAGGGTGGAACGAATTCTCCACTGGGCCTTGCGATTGGGATGACTGCAGGAGTACAAGCTAGCAGTGAAGATAGAACAAGCGAGGGAAGTAGAAGAGCTACTGGAGAGCTCAGATTGATCTTTGATTCTGGTGGGCAGGAGTGCGCTTAGAACACCCCCAGGTGAGGCTGGGAGGACCGCGCAACGAAATCAAAGATCGGGCCTCATGAATGATGGTGAGGTCATACTGAGCGGAAGACAAACAATGAAGGCACGGCGTCGATATAGCGCTGCTGCAATAGAGTAGCGGAGGGTTTTCAGCCAGCTGCGACATGGTTTTTCCCACTAACTAAGAACAGAAGCAGCACTGCATACCCACTGGATAGACTATGTAAATAGTTAGCGTGTATAAGACCAATAATAATATAGTTATAAGTAATATAAAAATTCTCCCAACTTTAGGCATCTGATATCTTCTTTCAGATAATATCGTTTAATATTCTGATAAAAGGGTTTATAATATTTATATTACCCGTCTCTTCTATAATCTAATTATTCAATTATATTTACAAATAATTATCAATATAATAAATAGAATATTAAACTTTTAAGAACTTTATAGATTATCTCGTATTAGAAATGCTGGTTGTTATTAATTAACCTCTTCTATCCTATATCCTAAAAATATCCTCAGCAGTTTATAAGAGAAGTTAGTTATATTAAAATTTATACACTATAATACTAAGACTTAATATACTATATTAAATCTATAAATAGATTTTATAATAAGAGTAATATAGGTATCTTTAATTTCCCTATAAATAAAATATTCTAATTGTAATTCTTTATTTATATGGGCTACCCAAAGATTTTCTATCTTTTAGGCAGTGGTTATAACGTCGGTAGCTTATTCGCCTAGGCGCTAAGGCTTTATGGGAGCCTTCTATTTAAAATAGCTAGAGGAAAAAGTAACCTCTCTCTCTTATTATATAATTAATTATATTATAAAAGTTGAAGATATAATTAGGTATACTGACATTACTATTAGTACTATTAGTACTATTCTATATTTATAAATTCCTAATTAAAATAGGAGTTATAATAAAATATTATATTTCAAGTACGTACGGATGGACTAAAAAAGGAGTTTACAATCTATTACTACTACTATTACTATTATAAGCTACCTTACTTAAAAGGAGGGATAGAGGAAGTTTGACCAGCTAAGTATTAGAAAGTAGCGAGGATGGTATTAGGATTACCTCTATTTTACTCCTTTTTATTTATTTATTAGTATATTATATTATTATATATATAATACTATAATATTTATACTTAAACTCTTTAAAACCTCAGCAAATATTACTTAATTTAGGGTAGAGGGTACGGGAGGACTACCTTTAGAGGAGGGCAGAGCGGCTATTAGTATTGTAACTAGATACATATAGTAAAAACGGAAAAGAAGAAAGAAAGACGGGAATGAAAAAGGGTATATAGAATATAAGAATAGGCAATAATAGTATAGGTACGGCGAAAATAACGAGAATAAAATTAATAAAGCAAGCAGGCAGTTATAAATAACTTATCGAAGTATATCAGCGGATAGAAATTATAAACTTTATTATATACGAAATTTATATATACGCCTTACTACTATATTAGATATTATTTTACCAGAAATTTATATACCCCAACCTCTATTAAATATTTGCGCTCACAAATATTTTACTAACTTCTATATTATACCTCTATTATTATAAATATATAGTAAATTAATAGTTCAGTACCTGCTAATTATTAATTAATAGTTCACCCCTTGTAAATGTTACTCTAACGCTGACCTATACCCAAACGTTTACTTATATTAAACGTTTGAAAATGCATTTGACTATATCAACTGTTGATTAACGCTTCGTAAACGTTTACTCCGAAATCAATTGAAAATTTACTGTTCGAAAATTTCAAACTATTTTTCTACTGTTCGCTAAACCCCCCCTTTCCCGGTACGGAAGCTCCCCGCTTTTAGGTCCGCGGGGGGTTGGCCTCAGGGCTGCAGGAGCTCCCCGGGGGGCATGTGGTGCGCAACCCACCCGCTGTGCAATAGGTTTTGAGCTCAGCGCACCACACCGGGCGCCTCTTGTCAAGTGGAAGTGTTGGATACTGGGTAACTCGAGGTTCTATATCAACCCCGAGTCTTGAGTCCCGCTTGGGAGATGCTCGAAATGTCAAGAGCGGACGGACATGACAGCGTGCGAGGGTCGGTCGGTCTTGGTATTATATTTTCTCTTCATGTCTATGGTGATCCTTGCGAACATCAACCCCAAACCGTCTTCACGTTATCATTCCCAGTGCCGCACTAACACTGAGACACACCTTAGGTTACTCAATCGCCCGGGCCATGCAACCAACGGATCTGCGCTAGCTCCCCATATTCCATGGATGTCACCCTGATCCTCCAACGCCATGTCATCCCAGCGGATGATGATTCATGACTCTCACATCTTAATATCAACGACACAACTATAATATAACTTCACATAACACCAAGAACGATCTCCATTGCCCCCCTTGGAGCCCTTGGAGCATCATCAGTGCCAGTGGTAAAGGAAGAGGCCGCCCGCCAACCGCGTTTCAAAACTCTCTTTCTCCATCGTTTGTGTAACCATATCGCCATATCGGAGATGGTACAGCACGTGATTGGCGCGCCAGGTTTTCGAGGCTTGAGTCGTTGACGTAGCTTTACGCATGCGATATTCCGAAGACAAAAAAAAAAAAAAAAAGGACGAGGGCTCAGGGGAAGGTAGTGTATATTGTCGATCTGGTCTAGAACATTTATCATGGAGTCATAGGGACGTAGTAGTTGTTGGATCTCGATGCCAGTATTGTTAGAAACTTCAAAAGGCTTGCCCTGAAACTCGCCTGCTAATTTCACCATGGTATTCACAAGTCAGTTTGGGGGGGGGTTGGGGTTGGACAGCAAAGAATCCAGTAATTGTGAGCCTGTTTTGTGGTATTAACCAAACCATTACATTCCTACTGTCTAAGTTGACTTGGATAGACGCTATCAAGTGCTACTTGCACTTCGCTATGCATGAACCATCTTACTATTTCGCCTCACTCAGCTTCCCCGTTCATCTTTTTTCCTCAAGGCCAAATGCCCACGAGCCGCTCTTACACGTACTACCAGGGCTATACATACAGCCCAAACTGGTTGGCCAGGTTGCTCAATCACTTGAAGACCGGATTCCTTGCCTGTGGTAGTTCGCGCCATAAATTTTGCAACCGTTGGGTACCATGCCACTAGTAGTCTACCCGGCCGTGTGGGACTTGGGGTCCATCACTTCCTTCCCCCTTGATACTAGAAGCCGCCTCCTTGGCACGCTCCCTGACATCCAGCTCAGCATCATTCCGCTCCAGGCCTTCAAGCTTTTGCAGGAACCCTAGCTTCTCAAGTTCGAACACCCGCAGATCCCTCCCAAGCCTGTCCTCCGAACCATCGCACCATACCAGATTTTTGAGCAGATGACACAACGACCGCCGCACGTCCACGTCCTTGTTATTAAAATGTCCCGCCAACAGCTTGAGCAACTCTTCTTGGGCGATCACGAGTTGTCTGTGTCGAGGAACTCCCGCAGCGATGTGTGTCAAGAAGTAGATGACCGCCACGATGATCTTGGATTGCGGGTACAGTACACGCGAGTCGATGCTGACATTGCGGCCTGAGGCTCCCGACCCTGCTCCGCCACCAGGTGTTCCCGAGCTGGAAGACTGGCGCCTGGCAAACGGACGGAGAACCTTGACGCGGAGCTTGGACGCCAAGATATCGAAGAGGCGGTCTTGGCCTAGCTCGCTGAAGACGTAGTCAACCATTTCCGCCTGGGCCGGTTGGTGAGGGATGGAGATGAGGTTGCGAATAAAGTCGAGACCTTGTTCCTGGATCGCGAGATCGGCTTCACGCGCCTTTCGAACTTCATCAAATTCCCTTTCGCGTAATGCCCTGAGCATGCCGTCGGCAACACGCATGCGCGTCGAATCGAAGCCAGGTCCCTTCCGGTGTATGGCTTGCCACTGCCATATGTCGTCAGTTGCTTCGGCGTAACCGCCATCTGTATCCATCACTTCATCTTCATCTGCGTCTGTTAAAAGTCGGCGTTCACCCATAACCCGCGCATGTAGTGCTTCGTCTTCCGTATCGTCACATATCAACTGAATAAGCCACCCCGGCCCGAGTTCTTCCAGGCACTGTTTCTTGGTATCCCTGTCCGTCATGTGAACGAGATGCTTGAGTGCCCACAGGGCATTGAGCCTCAGTCCCGCATTATCAGATCTGGCGTATAGGCAGAGCACGCCGATGACTCCAGCTTTGATCAGAGGCTAACTCGTTGTCAGTAGACTGTCGAGACCGGCAAAGAAAGTATATCCACTTACATCACGCATAGGGCTGCTCTCGGTCAGCAGATTACAGATCACGCTGCAGGCTGCAATCTTGACATCGATATCCACGTGTTTCAAGAGCTTGAAAATGGGCATAGCCACGCAGTTGTCGTCCAGGGCTGTTCGAAGATTGCTGACCGATCGTGCTAGTGTCCTTACAGCGTGGCATGCCGCGATTAATACCGACGTTGKGTTATGCCCATAGGGAGAATGACCCGCGGGATGTATCGGAACGGCACCATCCTCCTCCGTTTTTGGCTTCTCCTTGGGCGGTGTCGGTTTCTGTGGCGTTTCGGAGAGTGACTCTACCACACTTGGTAGTATGTCTTGCTCAACTATTTCTTTTCTGAACTCTTCCTTGAATGTGGCCAGGGATGTTATGAGCTTAAGTGAGCTCTCTCTCATCCTGATCTTGTGCGCACACGCTGGGACTTGACCCGGTGGCCCAAGCTGGCATGCCGAAAACCCATCCTCTCCAAAGTCCCGTCTCTCTTCAGGGTTCGGCGTCCAAGGCCTAGGGGGGGATTGGGTTGCCGAGGGCTCATATGAATCCTTCAACAACCTGCATGCCAGCTTCAGGGCTCCGCTATCACGAGTAACTTGCTGCAGGAACACGCTGTCTGCAATAAGTCGGGCTAAGACGGCTGGTGTCCGCTCCAAGATAGCCCATGCCGTAGCCGTCTCCGAATCGACAAAGGTGGCATCTAGGCTCTTGCCACTCTCTTTTTCGTAGTACTTCAGTATCTGGCAAAGCACCGGAACGACAAGGACGCTGAGGGAAAATTCTCGGTCTGGGCTCGTGAAGCCACCCTTGAATAGCGATGCAAGTACGGATGAAGCCATGACCTTCTCATGATCGCTAGTACTAGATCGCATAAGGTAGATCAACCACGGTATTAGCGGGCTCTCTGGTTCATCGGTATCGCCACTACCAACAAGCCATTCCTGATCCTCTGTCATAAACCTCGTTGTAATCCGACCGTGTTTTGCAGGCGTCTCCAATGACCCCCCCGTAGATGGGAATGATGGGTGATGTTGGGACAAGAGAAATCGCGGCGTCGTAACTGGAACAGCTGGAAGTAGGTAGTCAATGGCAGAGCGATCCACTGACCGACCGTGAGTAAGGCCGCTTTTCTTAAGCAGTTCCCATGTACGATTGATTTGAGATTTTCTGTCGCCGAACTCACTACTGATTAGTACTGCCATGATCGCCGGCGAACAAAGGAGCAGACCCGTTCGGAAACGAGAGTCTGCTATGATAACAGATATCGCTTCCAAGATAAGGGCCAAACTTAGTCCCCGAGGAGCAGGTTGTGGTATCACGGCATCCAAGCCCTCCCTCTCCAACGTGTCCAGGGTAAACGGCAGGACCTCTCCTCGCGCGACCACGAAGCTGGCAAGCAGGGTGGCCAGGGCATCCAGGACCCCGGCGTCGGCAAGCATATCTTGGTACCATGGTTCCTTGCACAACCGACTTATCAGACTCGCAACCAAGCATTTTTGCTCTTGTACTATGCTAGAGGTAGACTCTGCATCGAGGATGGCGCACAAGGATTCGATGTAGCGAGGTACAAACAGAGCTTTTGCCAGTACAGCCGTATCCTCTGTACTTGTTCTCGACGAGAGACCGGCAGCCTCTGTCATGTCGCTCAGGGCACGCAGAGACGTCAAGACAAGCTGTGCGGGGTTCTTGCGCGGGCAGATATATGTCAAAATAACAGGAACCACTCCAACGGCATTCAGAGGAGCGAGAAACGAAGGACCACCTGCAACAATTATCTCGTTAGGGTTCTGACTCTTTGCAATATCCAGCGGGTTTAAGGAGACATGGCGTACCTTTGGCAAAACTAGCGATGAGATGCAAAGCCAATAGCCGCACACGATCGTCATCTGGGAAGTCCGTGGCCTGGCTGATGGGCGCATAAGCCTCCTTGCTTCCCAGACCAGAGGGCGACTGCGCTGTGGGTTTTTGTTGAAGCAGATGGACGAGCGACTGTAGTATTCCGTGGTTCACCCACTTCTCCTTGCCCCGGACATCGCCGATAACCTCATCCTTAAGTTGGCGGAGGAGTTCAATTTGCTCGGCATGGTTCCTAGCATTCTGAATCTGCCACAACAAAGCCGGGGGGCTCTGACTTTGCGCCATCTTTGGGCACTCTATCAATGTTGTGTGGATGCTGGTAATAAGTTGTGGTTCGATCGGTCGTGTCGGTCATCAATGCACTCCCTGTTCGGCCATGTGTTGCCAGCGAAGCTGTGGATTCGTTCTTGTCCACGGAGGGAACTGGGTCGGAAGCTGTAGACCGCGGTGTAACGACGGAGTGGTGGACTTAAGTCAGGCTTATCAGAGCCGACTGTACCGCGAACCAGACCGATTTCTGGATGATGTGTTGGTAAAGATAGCTACGTGAAGCTATTTGGTAAAGTCGCCGATGTTGCTATGGCTCTACCCGAGTTGCGCCGGGGGAGTTGCACGGACGGCCGATTGACGTGATGGAAAGGTGGATACGTTCGATGAGAGATGTGTCAGACTCCGCGGAAGAAGAAAGGTCACTTTGGCGGCCGCCGCTCTCTATTTTGTACTAGCTGGTGCGTCGATACGGGAAGGAAGAAAGGAATGAATGGAATGGGCGCGACAGCGTGTTGGCGTTGGTGTTGGTGTTGGCATCTGTTGGCGAAAGAATGGATGGCGATGAATTATTGTTGGAGGTCCAATGACGAGACGGAAGGTCCAACGCTGTGAACGACCAATGACGGTTGCGGGGAACGACGGCTACGGATGGATTGGCCCGGGGCTGCTGCGGGGCGGCTCCTTTCTCGGGTTGACGTGCTCTCAAATGCACAGGGCATCACCGGGTAGCTCTAGCGCTTGGGTGCGCTAACATGACATCTATACCACATGCGATATCTATGGTGTATATACGCCTACAAGACTGGAATTGCTTCCGGCTCTTTTACCTTTTCTCTGGACTGGTTATTTATGAAGACAAGCAGTTGTTACTTAAGGTATGAAACTTATTATATCCAATATCTGCACACCTCAGAAGCGATACTGATGCTGTCATCTAGGTGGTAGTCGTACCTAAACTTTGATGATATTTGTGCCACTAACTCTAGGTACCTGAGGTACTATCCTCACCACTCCTTCAAGAGTGGTCTTTGGCGCTACACATTATCTTTACTCGATTGTATACAATTTGATGTTCTCAGTTGGTACATGTTCTGTTGTTGATATCGCCAGCTGTACTCATTTTCGGTTTTAATTTTGGCTCGAGGTTTTAATGATATGGTGTGAGATGTCTCTCTCACTCTCTCAATCCTCCCAGACGCATGACTAACCAACCACTGCCCCGTACCCAGACATGTCGGATATTTTGCGTCGCCATGCATACGTTTGGCCCGATGACATAAAAATCTTTCATGTACCTCCGTGCCGTTCTTTACCTAGAAAACAGGAGTATATGAACCTCAGGTGGACGTGATTTGGCCTCTCTGGTCGTGTTCTGTGTTTCTGAACTCTCGACAGTCCACAGTTTTCTTGTTAGTGCTAACAAGTGGTACTGCCACACGGTCTCCACCGACCTTTTCTCTCTTTGACACCTTGGAAGAAGTCACATATTCGAACTCTCATTGTCTCCCCCCAAACACCATCTGGCCATCTTCCCAACATCGACCGATCATCGGCCACTTTTCTTGCCTTCTGAAGTCAGATCGACGACTTTCGCTACCAGAACAACATTGAATTCCGACAACGCTGGTAAACAATTGTGCTCAAACCTCACCCTCATACTAGTCACCTTCTGGGCAAAAGACGGTCGAGAACCAGCCCTCGTGTGGGATTGTGTGGACGGAGAAAAAGCTCATCGACAACACAACCCTGTTCAATGCCCCACTGTTAGCGACCGTGCCATCGGCTCGGGCCCACGCCGGGACTCCACGACCTCCCACAGTTCTTGGTGCTCCCGCGTCCGCTGCCTTGCTGCTTCGCCCTGCGAGGCGGACGAGGCCGGGATGATGCTAACTCGGTCTCCCGTTTCCGCAACCGCAACCTCCCCCACGACRACCGTGACCGTGACCGCAGCCGCAACCTCTCCGAGACCGAGTCGCGGTGCTCCCCATGGTCGCTTCCACTATGCTCCTACCCCTTCACCACGAGAAGCAGCTTCCCGGATCCCGGCCCCATCCTCTCGCCGGCAATCCACAACCGCCCCCGCCACTTCGTCCACCTCTGTTTCCATTCCAATCCAGTCACGACACGCCCCAGTACCGGTAGCGTCCTCCCCCGCAGCCTCCAGCCCCAGCCCCGGCTCCCCCCCCCCCTCCCCGC
>RANY01000624.1:0-21444 GCA_009805235.1 Neurospora pannonica FGSC 7221 | reverse complement strand
CTTCGAAATCGACGTTGTCAATGAGCTGTGGAAGTTTCCGTTCACAATGCTTCACGTACCGATGTATCATGGTATGCTGAAAGCAACCCAGTTGATCCAAGATCGTGACACACCCGCCCGCTGCAGCCATGGGTCACGCACTCCCGACATTCAACCTCACAGCTATAACCTTCCAACCCCAGCCAAACCCAGATCATCAAACTTTGCACCTTATTGTACCTTTCTTGCTCAACTTCCTCGACCAAACACTCACCGAAGACCAACGACCACAAGCACAGACTTACACCAACCACACCACACCCCAAAATGCATCTCCCACGGCTCCCACCCACCCTCGCCCAGATTCTCACCTCTCTCACCACCCTCGTCCTCACCACCCTCATCCCCCCCATTTCCGCCGCTGACATCGCCAACACCGACCCCAACCAAAAACCCATGATCGACAGCTTCCGTAAATCCTGCGTCAACTGGCAAGTCGACTCAGCCACCTGCTCCCTCTCCGGCATCTGCAAGCTCACCGACGACTCCAAGGAGGCCTCCCACCCCAAACTTCACGGGTGGCGGGAGACGACCTTGGATTTGAATCAGTGTATCTGGTTTGATGCCAAGGAGAGCAGGCTGAAGTGGTTTGAGGAGAAGGATGGGAAGGTTGAGGACTTATCCGGGTAGGTCTATCTGCTTTTTGCCAGGCGTTTGGTGAGATGTGGATTATAAGGTATGGAGCTGATGTGTGAAAAAAGGACGGCGAACTTCTGCCGCGACTTTTGTGATTGCTGGCTTTATGGAGGAGGTATGTCGGGGGATATGTTGGCTTGTATTTGTGATTCGGGGGAGCATAAGAGGGATACGTGGAGTTCGTTGAACTTGAGTAAGTCTGTTTTGGTTCGCTTGTTTTTCGATGGGCAGAGCTAATGTGGTGTAGCGGAGCGTATTGCGAATGGAGGAGGACATTTTGAGTGTTTTGGACGGAAGGGGGACTAGAGGTAGGCAGGATTTTGGCATACTGAGGGATCTAGGAAGTGATCATGGCCATGATCATTCTCCTGACAACATGGCCACGGAGGAGGAAGGTGTGAAGGAGACGGGAACATGAGGGAACTTAGAGATGATACGTGCGACTGACAGAATAAGAAATAGCCAACGAAGGAGCAAGGAAACAGCACATAAGTCCCATTATTCGTGATTGTTGTTTTTCGATTGATGAAGCGTTTCTGACAAAAGTCTTGTTCCCAAGCCGACATGTCGACATGTTGATACTTGGGAAGGGGCTTCGAAGGATGACGGGAAGTCAGTAAAGTGCGACGCGCTGCACCAGGTACCTAGCGCAGTATCAACCTAGGGTCATTGTAGTGGACACTAACAGAGAAATGCGCTACAGCCACACTGTAAGACATAATGCAGGCAGCTCTTTGGATCGCTGCTGCCCAGCCCATTGATCAAGGGGCTATGATAAATGAATGAAGGCAAGAATACCTACAAGAGTTCATTCGACTGTAATCATACCTTCTTGGGCTGTTTAGCACACCGGAAAAGTATCAAGTTGCAGAGTGTCTTAAGACGACTTGTGCTGATTCTGGAGGAAGAGGCTGCCTGTTAGTGTATGTTAGCGCACGGGAACAACCGCAGTCCCGCGCCGGCGCGCCCACCTGTGACGTCGACAACCAAACCAACGGACCTCTTGGCAGCTGACCCAACCACCAACCACCACTCCAAATTCATCACCACCTTCGACGCCCATCTCTACGACGCTGACGGGCTTGTTGTGGCGCTACTTGGCTTCATGCGCGTCAGCCTGGGTACTATACCCTATACGTCCACCGTTACAGCAATCAGCCACAAAATGGACGACAATGTCTTCTGTCAGCTCCAGCTCGCGCGGGGTCGAGCACACGACAACGGCAACCCCTCCACGACGAACTTCCTCTTTTCAGAAGCGATACCGATAGCGACCTGCGATAGCGACCTTCCCCCGATATGACTTCAGACGGCGTGATCCCTCACGTCCTATGCGACCGTTGCTCCCGCATCATCCACTCCGACTGGGTTCAAGAACAACTAGCACGGGTAAAACCATGGACGGGCAACAGCAGTTGGGCGTTGGACGGGGATTCAGGACAGGAAGAGAAACTGCGCTTCTTCCACAGTGAAAGCTTAGAGGAGCTGGATGCATCCGCCGCCGCCGGCTGCCATCTCTGCACTCTCATCAGCAAGAAGGACCAATACTTCGAATGGTCTAAACACGAGGAGCATACTGGTCTCGTCCAGGTTGTGGTTTGTGCTGGGCCTTACTCGGTCTGGCTTGAGACAAGCCGGATCCAAGAGCTGGAAGTCGATGAGGACATGGCGAATGACTATGCCGGACTGGACGACTGGCTGGAAGAACGGTACAACGAGAGTTTTGACTTTTCTGGCGCATGGATTATGGATGACTTCGTCACTGTCCAACTGCGGAAGGTCCGAAGTGGTGAGTTTCCCTGCGTCAATGGGATGATGAAGGTTGTTTCTAACGTTATAACTCCAGGCACGTACTCCCCAAAAGGTCCTGATTCAAATCTCCCTCTCTCGCCGTCCTCGGATGCTCCCCAAGTCCTCAAATCCATGCAATACTGGCTGAAAGACTGCGTCGAGAACCACCCCGAGTGCAACCGGTATTCCTCCACGCAAAAGGACCCCACTGCCACATGGCTGCCTACGCGGCTCATCGACGTGGGAGAAGTACCCGGTAAACTAGCTCCGAGACTGGTCATATCAGCCGACGAAGGCCTTGCCCAAAAGAAAGCACACTACCTCACACTCAGCCATTCCTGGTCCATCTCCACCAAAGCTCACAATCTGAAGCTGGAGACAGAGAACATGGCCCAGTTGCAAGATAGCATACCCCTTGATGACAGGCTGTCCAAGACGTTTCGGGATGCCATGAAGATAACCCAACAGCTAGGTTGTCGGTATATCTGGATCGATTCCCTGTGCATCATCCAAAATGGTTCAAAGGCCAAGGAGGACTGGCAAAGGGAGGGACTCACCATGAGTGATGTTTATGGTCATTCACGCTGTAACATCACTGCACTGGGAACCGGTGGCAACGATGGATGCTACACCCCCAGGAACCCGTTGCAGACCAGCCCATGCCGGATCAAAGTGTGTGACGACAAATCCACCATATACGCCGTCAACTCCCTCCTCGAAAACACCTTCACGGAGAATGTGGAACAGTCGCCCTTGTTCAAGCGAGGCTGGGTCTTCCAGGAGAGCGTGTTGTCCTCACGAGCGGTATACTTCGGAGCTCCCCAGCTCTTCTGGGAATGTCGCCGTCAAGCTTTCGCCGAGTCGTGGCCATTCAAGACTGACACTCCCCGAGTGCAACAGCGCCTCATAGAGCCTACCTTGCGAGCCACCGGGGACACCCCCTTTTCCTCTAAGACGGTCTTTGAGGCACTCTGTAACGCTGAAGAACAGCCGGCAAAAGACTCCCAGGAAGAAAAGGACAGAGCAAGACACCTGATCGAGCACACATTTCCCTCCTTCCTCGCCTGGGAAAAGATCGCAAAGACCTTCATCGGCACCTCCCTAACCTTCACCTCCGACCGCCTCTTCGCCATGGCCGGCATCGCCCGCGCCATCGAGCACTTCCGCTCCTTCACCTACGTCACCGGCACCTGGCGCGAGCTGTACCCGCTTGACCTCCTCTGGCGCTTCACCCGCGAGCTGGGCGAGCGGAAGAACACCGTCTCCGGCTCCAACTCCCCTTCGTGGTCATGGGCTGCCAAGGAACTCGATGTGCAGGAATCGTTGAAGAACGTTGCGGAAAGCGAAAAGAACGATCAAAGACCCGCCCATTGGGATGGGAACAAACGGTTCTTGGTCGAGTCGGTCACCAGCGTTGCTTACCTCTCCGAGCTTGTCGAATTTCCTAATCCCCCGTTTGAGTCGAAATACAGGCCTGATAAAGAAGGGGAGATTACGATTGTCCTGAAGGGCCGTGTGCACAAGGGCCTGGTGAAGACGGAGCTGGATGTCCAGGGCTACCCGGAGGATCGATTGTACGTCGCAGGGAAGGATGAGTCGCCTGTCATTGTGTATATGGACGATGATACGCCGGCGGATGGGCTCGAAGTGGTTCTCGTCTTGTTAATGGAGTGGGAGGGCTTGGTTAGTAATTATTGGAAACGACAGTTCCAGGCTGRCTTGGTTTTGGTGCCGGCCAAAGATGAGGGTAATAAAGGAGGGTCGACCGTCTACCGGCGTGTCGGTGCCTTCAGGACGGGCGAGTTGTCAGACTGTCCTGTTAATGCTTTCGACGGGACTGAAGCGGAAGAGGTGTTGCGTATTTGCTGAGAGCCCGATGCCCCTTTCTGGTTCAGAAGGCATGGTCGACTTCAGCTCAACAAAAAGGAGATCTCGTTCTTGCCGGTCTTCCAGCCAATGCTTCTATTCACACCGTTCTTTTTGCCCTCGCCCAGGTCTTGGCTTACCCACCACAAAAGCGGAACGGAGGCCGCCATCGTATCCTCCCGATCTCGTGTAGACCCTAGCACCAGCAAAACCTCCACAGCGCGATGTAGATCATCGCCAATTTCAATCTGTGGCATTTTCCAGACAGTTTGTCCCCCAATGTCACCTGACCTTCCTCCACGATGTGGTTGCTTACTGAGCTCCACAAGTCAGCGAACCTCAGAGCGAGTCGATAGAACGATCCTCCTCAGCTCATATCAGTTCGTATCGGAACCAATCCTTACTAAGGACGTCCTCGTTTTAGAAAAAGACATCATGCTACAACAACGTTCCCTTTCATGTCGTTCAACTTCACCTCTTCACACCGCTTCGGGCTTTTGTCTTGATTGGCGACGACCCGAACTCCCGTTCGCCTCACCTCACTCAGCCTCTAGGTCCCAGTGAAACCGATGGCCCGATGCACTCGTACAAGTGTTACCAAAGAGATGAATTGGGGATCTTTGATTCGTGGATAGGATCATTCCCGAAGGGAGTCTGTGTCTTGTTCGATTTGTAGGCGACACTGCATGCTGCGATCGTGCACTGCCCTTGCTGTTGAGCCGCCACCGCCATGCTGCCGGTGCCGCTGCAATGTTACCTTCGCTGACAACCCACGTTTTGGGCGATCTCGTGGCGTTGGTGTAGCGTTGCGTTGTGCTGCTGTGTAGCAACGGAAGCAGGATCAAAGTTCTCACCTCCTTCAACTCCCGCATTCATTCAACCTCCTCCCCTAAAAATTCCTTCTAGTATTTGGTTGATGACCTCATCGCCATGTCCAGCCATTAACACGAAATAAGCGCCCAAGGTGGACTTACAGATCAATGCTGGTTTGTTTGTTAGCTCGAGACTTGCGACCTCCTCGGACAAGGGAAGAGACAAGGGATTCCGGAGCCCCCATTGGTCCAAACAACCCCAAAGCCAGGGTCAAGAACAACAATCGATCGTGTCCCGCACACATGCACCAAAACTTACTTACTCCATTCACAGCGGGCAATAGCCAACTGGATGCTGTTTACGCCAGTAGTCCCGCTTAGTTATCTTGAAAGTGGTAAAAGAGTCCTCTGCAAGTACACCTCTGCCGGCATGAATGGTTAGCGTGGTACTGCCACCTTACAATATTCAGGGGTTGGGAAGTGAGAAAAACGTCCATCTTTTGTACGCAAAATAAAGTTATCGCCACTTTGCTATTCACCGCGCTAAGCTTTTAAATGCCGGCAGAGGTGTGTACCACTCTAACGAACAAACCAGGGGTGAACTGTATACGTGTACCGAGCTAGTGTCTCCATATCTCCTTGGACCCCTCGTCTCGGCCATTGCCGAATGAGCCACCTGCACTGCTACCCTGGGGCTTCGCGAAGCCCGTATATTTCCCTGCCAGGGCATTTAGGGGACCAAAATCAGGACGATCAGTCGAAGCTACGGTGCTTTTAGCCTAGCCTGTGCTGTAAACTCCGCTTGGTGAACCCGCTGGGAAGGGGAAATACGAGAAAGAAGAGTTTCATCCATCTTCTTGGCAACCGTCAGGCCTGCCTTTTGGGAAAGGAGAAAAAAAAAAGTCCCATCTTTTTCGGTTCCGATTTCCGTCCGTTCGATTCCCAGCTGCAGCAGCAGCAGCAACTCGACTCTTCTCCATGCTTCTCGTTCTTTGATCGATGCTCTGAAATCTGAACCGCCAAGCGGGCGGTCCCCCACAAGCCGGTGGATGCCGAACTTTCCTTTCTTGTCCGGACCACCAAGCAAAACAAGCCACGACGATACGAGCTGGCAGACGGTGGCGGTGACTTTCGGTGAGGTGACCGTCAACTGGCGGGCAAGCGAGCAACGTAACAGCCAGCAGGTACGGTAACAGCCAGCAGGTACGGTAACAGCGGCATCGAGGGAGGATCCGTTCGGTGAATACGGGGATGATCATCATCAGTGCCCTGGGCTGGGTCAACTTCTCGAGACTCCAGTCCACCATCCGACATCCGTCCCTATGTATCCGCTCCCAAGATCTTCAAGTATAAGATCTCGAGAATCCCTTTCTGTCTTGCCCATCCATCCATCTCAACCAGCATCAGCATCATCATCCAACACTTCCAACACTTACCAACCTAAACCTTAATCACTAATCACCACCACCCAACCAACCAACCAACCCCACCAAACTCATCAAAATGGTCAACTTCACCCGCGCCGCCGCCGCCCTGGCCCTCGCTGCCACYGCCACCGCTGCTCCCGCCAACACCACCGTCAAGGCCACCGAGAGCGGTCTCACCTGGACCGTCTCCGACTTCGACTTCCACGCCGACTACATCTTCACCACCCCGGCCCACCAGAACAGCTGGGGCTACGTCAAGTTCTCCTTGTACTCCCCCAAGACCATCCAGGTCTACTCGTGCTCCGCCGCCTCCAGCCGGATTCCCGACTTCTACTACGGCGAGACCGAGTACAGCTGCACTGCGCCCGAGGGCGCGGCTGAGGGCAGCAAGGCCAGCTTCAAGTACAACAGGGCTGATGGCACCTTGGTTTTGAGCGAGACTGTTGCTCAGGGAGAGACGTAAGTAAACCTGTAACCCTTGACTCTCTGTTCATCAGACACGAGTAAGACAGCAATGAGGAAAGGGGAAACAGAAAGACTAACGGGATGATGAAAATAGCTACACTGGATCCACCACCATCAAGACTACCTGCACCGATAAGACCGAGGGCCCTAACCCCAACTGGCAGATTGGCCAGAACTACAGCGAGAGGCACATCGTTTGCGAGAAGGTCGATGCTACTGTTGCTGGCACCGTTGCTTAAGCGGGTTGTTTGACTCGTATGCAGTCTGACTGGGTAACCTAGACCTAGTAGCCGTAGAGCTAGCTAGCGAGCTTGGGTATGGGATGTTGGTAATAATTAACTCTAATGGGGGTGAAACGAATCGATAATATTGAGTTGGATGACAGGAGGTACTTATTAGATCTGCTTTACCAAGGATACAAAATTAGCAAGCCATTTTTGATATGGAATCTTGACGGATCTCAGTGGATCTTACCTTATCTGATGGTGTTGATGTAACGAATGCTTAATCGGATCTCAAATGGATCTTATCGGATGGTTTCAGCCCTAGGATGTGACGCACCTTTTATGCTGACTTCTGATCGAAGATCTTTTGCTTTGTAGAGTAGTCTGACTGCTGCAGCCTTTAAAACACCTTCCATCATCTCGTGCCTAGACAGTAAGTCTAGTTAGTATTCATCCGAGCCTCCTTCAAGTTCTAGGTCCAGTTACCTAGCCGCCTCATCTCTGTTTAGTATGATAGGAAGGACTTCAGTATCGATAGAGTCTAGTGTTTGACTTCTGAATCTCCCCTTATAACCCCTCGCTGAACCAAATAATAGCACATACGACCATATCCACTGGAGAACTCGGGATCCCGTCCGCTCTCCCATAGATAAGCCAGTGAGGGCCAGACTAGTAGTTGGGTCGGTGACGACCAGCGAATCCTTGGTGTTGTATGTTTTTTTTTTTTTCTTTTTCGTCCACTTTGTATCATTATCTTTTCTCTTTTTGCATGCACACACATCAAACAATACTGTGTCATCATCCTGCTTCGCTTCTTTCAGTACCTCTATCGTTTACGATAGGCATCCAAATGGTCGTTAAGAGGCGAGTGGAGCTGTTCTTTGGCGGCAGCTCGTTTGATGTACTCATACGCATCAGCATCATCGGAGGAAGCAGGCCCTCATCGAGTGGTAACTTCGTCGTACTTTGGAAAAACTCAGCCAGTTGGGATCTAGTGCTTGAGTGAATGATGTGAACTTGGATGATAAAAGGTGTCTCTCTGGATCAACTTTCGAATAAAAGTGTTAGCAAGCAAGCTATGAAATTCAAGCAATGACTGAATGGACCGATGTAGGTAGTTGATCCGTCAGCCCTGCAGGGGTTGTAACGGACCATGGTTCCTAATCGACAACTTTTTTTTTTTTTTTTTTTGCCGTGTAGAGTACCCGTCAAGGTTAAAGACCTGTTGAATCTACGCAAGAGGACGAAGATTAAAGGTGCCCTGCATATGAGAAAGGAAAAAAACCCACCGTGCCTATCCGTTGGTGGTTTTTTTAACCCTGACGAGTTAGTTCGATTGCTGATTACTTTATAAGCACCCTTACTACTGTTATTTATCGCCTATCTTCCACTCTGAAGTTTTTCTGGAAGTTTTCCTGCTGTTGACTTGATCTTACTGTTGCCGGTACCGTTGCTTAAGCGGGCTGAGACATGATAAGAGTTTCGGAAAAAGGTTGAATGGATAGTCGGGCTGTGACGAGCAAGACTTGTGTGTATGGAGCTACGATGAAATTGGTTGGATGACGTTGATTTCGAGGACTATATCTGCTTTTGAACAAGGCAGCTATAAGCAAACACTATGATGCCTCAAAGTCTGGGACCTCAGCTGTGTGACCATGACGTACCTTGACTTGGGTGAGAGGACTTTGATGGAAGATGTAGTCAACCGACAGGGTGGGATGTTTGCGACAGTATCCAACCCCCTACTCCATCTTCTTACATGAGACTTGACTCGCTTGATGATGCTGATGATTTAAACAAACATGGCAAGGAAAGGGGATAACGAGAAACAAATTGTTTAATCGGAACCCTCGTAGACGTTGTAGACGGGAATGTTCCTCCTGAGGAAATCCCTCCACTGGGGAATGGTGCGCTTGTAAGGGGTGTTGGTGGACTTTTGGAGGTCCTCAATGGCAGAACCCCACTTGACGAGCTCGGGCTCACCGTAGGCAGTCTGCATGATGCCGAGACCGATGCCCATGCCGCTGGCGGAGTGGGTACCGGCGGGAAGGGTGATGATGGGGTAGCCGGCCTGAGCAGCAATCTGGGGAGCCTGAGCGACATCAGGAGGAACAAGGAGACCGGAGATCTTCTTGCCCTTGTAGGTAAGAGCGTCATCGATGCCGTTGCGGGTGGAGGACTGGGTGAAGTTGAGGGCCTGGTAGT
Source organism: Neurospora pannonica FGSC 7221 (assembly GCA_009805235.1). NCBI lineage: Eukaryota > Fungi > Ascomycota > Sordariomycetes > Sordariales > Sordariaceae > Neurospora > Neurospora pannonica. The sequence goes on along the minus strand of RANY01000624.1, from coordinate 11,979 downwards.
AGGTCTCATCCTTGATACCCTTGGTGGCGAGGGAAGCGAGGAAGCCATCCTGACCAGAGTAGAAGGCGGGGTGACCAAGGGGCCAGGGGTGGCCACCCTCGGTGCCATCGTTGTCGTAGTTGAACTGGACGATATCCTCGAGAGAGCGGATGTTGGTGTTCTCGAGCTCGGAGAGGTAAGTCTTGATGTTGTTGTAGAAGTCAACCTTGACGACGGTGTACTCGGACTCGTTGGGGTAGCCGCGGTGGGTGCCATAGTCCCAGTCCCAGCCGTAGGGGCTGACGATTCTCTCGTAGTCGGTAATCTCGGTGCCGTTGATGATGGTGGCGCCAGCATCCTCGATGAGCTTGATAAGGGCGGTCAACTGGCGAAGCTGCTCAGGGTCGGCGTAGCGCCAGAAGCTGTTCCAGGGAATACCGAAGACGGCGTCCTTGAGGGCAGCCTTGGTGGTGAGGTAACATGCGTAGCCGTCCTCGGGGGTCTTGCCGTCCTGGGCAAGGGTGTACTCGTCGCGCTGATCAAGGCCGTAGATGGCATCAAGAGCATAGACAGCATCACGGACGGTACGACCGAAAGTACCGACGGTATCTTGGTGCTCGCTCTCGGGGATGACACCGGCACGGGAAGTAAGACCGACGGTGGGCTTGAAGCCGACAATGTTGTTGCGCATAGCAGGGTTGATGACGGAGCCGTCGGTCTCGGTGCCAAGGGAGAAGGCGATGGCGTTGGCAGCGACACCAACGGCGCTACCGGAGGAGGAACCACCAGGGTTGACGGTCAGGTTGTAAGCAGAGCGGCACTGGCCACCGAGGGCAGAGTAACCCTCGGAGTAGTTGTTGCTGCGCATATCGGCCCACTCGGAGAGGGTAGCCTTGCCGAAGAGAACGGCACCGGCCTCACGGAGCTTGGCGACAACGTGGGCATCACGGGGGACAAGGCTGCCGAGAAGAGCCCACGAGCCAGCAGTGGTCTCGAGCAGATCCTTGGTGGCGATGTTCTCCTTGACGGTGAAGGGGATACCATGGAGAGGACCGCGGACCTTGGCGGCGGCACGCTCAGCGTCCATCTGAGCAGCGATGGACAGGGCATCAGGGTTGTACTGGAGGAGGGAGTTGATGTAGAGATCGGTCTGGAAAGTACGGAGAACATAGCAGCCGACAAGCTGGACCGAGGTGAGGGTTCCATTGTTCATCGCAGCCTGCATGTCATCGATGGTGGCCTCCTCGAGCTTGAAGTTGCCGCAGGGAAGGACAGGGAAGAGGATGTTGCTGAGCGCGCTCTTCTCCTTGAGGAGCTTGATGTCCTCGGTGGAAGGGGTGGGGAGGGCAGCGCCCAGGCACATGCCAATCGCCGTGGCGGCGGCTAGCCAACTCTTGAGGACAGGCATCGTTGGTTTGGTCATGTGTCGATGGTTGATGTGTAAACATACAACTGAAGAAGAGGAAAATGAAACAAGAAGAAAGAGTGCTATGAATATATAAAACCTAAGCGAGTGTTTGTTCAGGCCAGTGCTCCCAATGAGCTTTGAGGTCCAGATTGGCTCGGCTTGGCTATGGCCCGGCTTACTATGGGCTTGTTGGGCTTGTTTTGAGAATTGTATATCAAAGTCCTCTGTTATTGCTATTAGCAACGAGAATTGACCACTTCTTACTACAACCTAACGCGTAAAAATAGCAAATTACCCACTCCGACGTATGGGCGGATACTGAAATATACCCAAGATTCCACGTTTATACGTAGATCCGGTCATTCTATAGAAGAATTAGAGTACATACACCAAAAAAATATTGGAGAACCTTACCATACAAGCCTGACGAGCCTTAACGAGCTGAGCCTAACCTCCAGCTTCCGGTTACTCGGAATATTGCCCCGGCTCGGCTCGTAACAAAATATCTGGGCTCGGCTCGGCTCGTTGGGAGCACTGGTTCAGGCTGTAGAGCGGTAAGGGAAGCCAACTTTGGGTGGCGGTAAAGGTACAGGAATCTTGCGTTCGGCTTCATTTCAGTAAGAAGTATGCAAGTCGCTGTATTACCCCAACTCCATGCAAGACATGCATCTAACCAATTAGAGGGCCAGATTTCTTACTGAAATGCCCGGATTATTAATATTTTTAAAGGTCCTAGACGCCTTGGTTAAGGCGGTAAGAAAAACCACAGATGGACAAGTTGATGGAGTCGCTGTGATCCTTCATGTTGTCTTGTCTTGAGAAATTCGTTATCGAAGCGAAGTGCGAAGACCTGTGAGTACCTCGAAAGTGACGATGCCATGCCATATCCGATTTCCAGCCGACATGGGGGAACTATTGCTCGGGTGGGATCTCCCAGGGAGCTGTTTCTCCCCTGTAGTCGCAGTGGGGTTGTGTGGTTGTAGTGGGTTGCGTTAGATGAACTGTCCCTGTCCAGACTTCTCGGCGGCGTGGACAGCAGGGTTGGTGAAGGGGGCACTAACAGCTCTGGCCACTGGCGTCATTTTCCCCTGGCGCAAATGGCTCGTGCTCCCATGGCTAAAAGGCTAGACTAGAACCTCGTCGTTCGTCCAAAACATGAACCCCGCCAAGCAAGCAACTTTATGACATCCATCCCAGCCTCCCAAGCCTCCATGGTTCGCGATGACGACGCCGACCACGGCTACAAGATATCAACACCCTCAACAGACCACAATTGTCCTGCTGGGGTTGAGGCTCGAGACCTGGTAACCGCGGCGGATGCCCTCGAGACGAGCGATCATGGCCAGCCATCACCAGTTCCCCAGTAAACAAATCCACATCCATTCAACCATCACACATTATGCTCCGAGGGCCTTGTTGGACCCCTCGTACTGCGAGCTCGTCTCGCCGTTCTCCATGGTCAAGTCAAAGTCTACCTGCACCATGATGCCTTCGGTGCTGCCCGTCCCGTCGTCGTCACGGTTACGGCTCTTGGTGTCGTTATACGTGTAGTCGCTGTTGGAGCTTAGCTTGTTGTGGTGCTGGGGCCGCAGGCTGAGGTTGCGCAGCGTTATGGATGTGCTCTTGGTCCCGCCCTTGGTCGAGTGCCCAGAGGGTCCCCCAGAATTGGAATCGTGGCCCGTTCTCCTGATGAACTTGTCAAACATGGGCTTGATTCCGGGAATCGACAACGAGATCAAGGTCGCTCCGATCTCCGATACCTCGACCGCCAACATGGCGTTGTACGTCCATGACATGTCCATGTTCCACTGACCTGCAATGACCAGCACCAAACGAGCGATCGAGATGCCAGTAACCCTGTCAGGGCAAGCCGTGTCAGTCAACCTTCATCTTCGGTCCATGACAGGTGCTAGACTTACAAGATACCAGGCAGCAAAATGCACGCCAGCTGCAGTCTTCGCTTGCGCGGCAGATCAAGGATCCGGATCATGGCCAACGGGATGCCAAAGAGCAACAGGTCGCAAAACAGCGACACGCCCGAGTTGACACTGTACACGACACCCCATGGCAAGCAGTCGTAGTCCTCGACGCCCTTCTGCCAGTTGTCGGTCTTCGTGTATGGCCACAGTCCCGTCACCGGAAGACAGTGGAAAATGATGAGGAACAGCTGCGGCAGGAATCCCACCACCAGGACGCCCATCAGGATCTGGATCGCCAGTCGGAACCCGCGGTGGATGCTGCAGATGCGGTGGTAAAAGGCCAAACCCGATACACGGCAGATCAGCAACGCAATGGTGTAGACAATGTGTGCCGCAAAGTCAAAGATCTCACTGAGGTTCACCTCCTCCGGCGTCAGCACGTACATGATGTACTCATAGTGCCGCCCCGATCCAATGTTGATCGATTGGATATCCAGTACCACAAACGCTATAAGAAGGGCCTGGATGATAAAGGGTTAGAGTCTTGCTGTTAAAAGTGTGAGTGGTAGAGGCACTCACCAGACCCAGTAGCGCCAACCAATCATCAAGTCCGGTTCGCCTCAGCACAAAGACTCTGGAAGCAATTCGGCATAGCACAATGACGCCCGTCAGCACGGTGACGAAGATAATGGCGCCAGTCGCAGGTTTGTCTCGGGATTCCTCTAACCAGGCAATGCTGATTCCTTCCGGGATTCGCCCAGCCTCGATCGCCCTCGTTATCCTCGGGTCGGTGCTGGTAGTGTTGGACATGGTGGTCTTGGCTCACGGCTTCGGATGCCGGACACCGTTCGATGGCGGACACGCCGGATTGTATCGGGTATCGTGGAAGCACGGCTGCCGTCCTTTTATTGTCGGTGTCCTTCGCACTTGCTACCAAGAACCGATCGGCATATGCGATTTCTCGAACCGCAACAACCAAGCTCAAATCCAGTGGGAACGTGCTCGAAAATGCGGGTTCTATGGCTATCTTATGCCCTATACGCCCAGCCAAAAAAGGACGGGAATTATACAAGCCAGGACACCCCAGCTTGCCTAGCATAGGACTACTATTAAGGGCCCCGCAATCGCTTCACTCAAACCAGTCAAGACATTTTGAGCGAACCAAGCTCTCGAGCAGCTTTTTCTTCACTGCCGCCTCTCTCGACCACTCCAAAGCAGGGTATGACCAAGAAACGAGAATTCCAGGAGAATATGTGCCCCCTCCATCTGTTCGGATGCACACTCTTTATGGCTAGCTCAACTGCGCCTGCTCCCGAGTCAGTTCACCGAGTTCACATCACGCCATGCTCATATTCCTCCTATCCACCCTAGCTGAGGTGCAAAACTTAGCTTCATGATAAAGCAACTATCTTTTCGTTGGCTCGGTCCTCCTGAAAAGGCTTGGGTGACTTGATCGCTTGGAATGCGCAAGAAATCGGGTTGGGTTGCGCAAGAAAGTCAAGTATTTGTATTGGGGTTGTGATGGTTCAACGGCTTGCAGCGCATAAACTCGATGGAGCCCCAAGAAAAAGCTTATCCGAAAGGACGCCGAGATGGCGCTGGCAAGTCAGGGCTCCCAGGTCCGAAGTCCGGACTTGTCTTGATACGTGGAGGCCTTTCGGTTGATGCAGAAAATTTGACACACAGACCTTCCTTCCTCACATGGACAAGATCGGAGTCTTGAGGTCCTGCACAAATGATGATCATGGGTGATCATCAACAAAGTCTATTCCAAACCCAAACCAGCTGGGTGATCATCAACAAAGTCTATTCCAAACCCAAACCAGCATGGTTTACGATGAAAAGCATCGCGACGCTTTTGGTTTACTCAATCAAGAGTATGTTGCATTCCGTCTGTTTTAAACTTCCTTCATCTGGTCGTTGCTGACAGTCCCAGTGCGAATACAACAGTGAAAACCACCAAGAGCAGGTCACAAATGAAACGACAGCCCTTGCCCGCTAGTGCTACCTTGTTTCCAACTCCCTTATCTTCGTCATTAACAAAGATACGCCGGGTGTTAGCAACATCAGTTCGTCCGATCTGTAGTTCACAACCCCGATCTCAATCCAACGGTAAAGACAAAAGACACGGAATCCTGCGGGGGTGGGATACTAGCACGGAACCACTGGGCGCAAACTTGGTTAAATTACAGAAGTAAAAGGCCTGAAAAGGCCTCAACATGTCAATCCCTGCCTGCCCGATCCGGCCATTTTTCGTCGACGGTGGAGAGCTGCGACTGGACTGGACCATTCTTCGTCAGTGGACGTCAGGGACGTCTCCTAGGCTAGCGCGGCGTGGCAACCATGTTTACCATGGGGATCCTTAGTGCAAGATCAGCTAGCTGTCAGGGGTACGTGATCGGGGCCTCGCTAGGGGCCTCCAGCACCGAGACTAAGGTAGTGACTAGTAGGTACCTACATGTTACTGTCGGTGAGTTCGTTGATTCACTCTCCTCCAATGGACAATAACAAAATGCAGGATTATGGGCTGACGGGAAAGTTGGAGACAGGCACCATGACAGCGTGATGGGTGCTTATACGGCAATTCCGTGCGCAATTCCCATTCAAGGACACCCATTCAAGCGGAAGGCATATCACGATTTGTGATTGCTGTCCAGAGGCATGCAAAAGATGGCGATCGGGCCAACGGAGCACTGACTTGCACGAACAATTTTTAAATGCGTGGAGACCGCTTTTTCAAAGGGCCTAGAAGGGGCTTTTAGAATTTTTAGTCTCCGATGCAGGTACGATGCTACGCACCCAAAAACGGACCAATGTGTACCTGATGGCAACCCGGTCACCCGAACGGTGAAGGGGTCCAGGGGTCCAAAGTTCATTTTGACCACTCACGATAACCATAGCCGTCACGCACTCTCTCACAGCCAAATTGAGATCAAAACCGCAAGACAGAGCGAGATAACAAATTGGACTAACCTGTCCTTGGCACCCAGTACATACTAAAACATCAAGCTAACTTGAGAATACAGAAGTGCATGATCACAAAGGCACAAGGCTGATTGCACGTGTGGTCTCATCATTGCAGTCATTCTATGTCCTCAATAGACGCGGCCAAGCACAATCCTTTCCGCCGCGGAGTCAGCCGGATCATCATTCATCTCCCCCACCCCTTCGGCCGGAACAAATTCCACTGAGATGGGACGATTTATACAGTGTTTCCCGGTGGGAGCAATGCTGGAGGCGGAATGAACGCCGTCTGCGTTTTTCTCGACCCCAGATCCTAACGGAAAACTTAAAAAAAAAAACTTGGCAGTTTCGGGGAAGAAATGAGTCAAATCCCACGGCAGTGGGACGCAACAAAAGGGGGGGCCGGACGTGGGATGGCTGTCAACCATCCCAACAGGAAGGCTTTGCCAAGCCAAGTGTTGAAGTTCTCTCGGGACGGAGCTCATTCCCGGTTGGAGTCGAGATGGTTGTCATTAGGTAACTTGGTGAGATCTTTAAAAATGATCAAGGTACGTCATTCCACGTGGCCGTCCATCAGGCTGGGCTTGAGATCTCTTCCACGTGGTTGGCTCTGTGTCTCGGGATACTTTCCGGCGATGATCTTTGGGTGATTCCAAACCGACCTCAAGGGACTTCCGGGGGGACTTGGGCGACTCACTCAGTTGATGCTCATCCATGCGTCTGAGCACAACAATGTTCAACACTCATCGCATTTGATGGTATTTCCAGGTACTAACTGAATAGGCTACCTCCGCACGAAGCCTACCGCTTGGGCAATCCCTCACTTGTCAAGCCTCGAAGTCTTTACTTGTCAACTACCTCCACGGGTTTCCTCAATTCCTTCGGTTATGTCAACATTCCTATTCCTTAGATTCCTTTCTGGATCCAATTCTTTCTTCCATTGGCTGGTATCTCAATTTCATAACCCTCCAAGTCCCTGCTCGCGCTCATCGACGAGTATGCGAGCATAGAGCGCCCTATGTTCCCGTTCCTAGTTCGACACCTGGAACGCAATCCCATACACGTACCTCGCCAGTTCCCAGCTATGCGTCTCCCCACGCCAGAAAGACCACCTTTCTCCCTCTCCCGTGTGATCTGGAGCGTCGGGCCGCTGGTTCCCCGTGATACTCTTTTCTCTGGTACCTCTGAGGCGGCCCCATAGCTCCAGATGGTACAGGGGTTTGTCATCATATCCTGCAACCCGCCTCTGATTCTCCTGGTAAAAGTAATCCACCAGATTCACCCACGACGTTGTCCCGAGATTAGCGTCTCCCAGCGACACCTTCCAAAGCGTATCGGCATGGTTGTCCATGATCCGTTCGACATCCTCCCTCTCACAGTCGTTGAAATGCGACAGCGACAACGACTGCAAGTGCGGCCACCGGAATTCCGGATCGATAACGTCCCCCAGCGACCACCTGTACCAGTCACCTTCTGGAAACATCTCGTCATCACGGTACCACACCCTGTCCCTTTCAAACGTCAGGTGTCGCAAGTTCGTCAGCGACTTGAGGAATGAGCGGGCCCGCCCTGACGACATAATATGGGAAAGCCTCGTCTGGGTCATGGGAGGGATACACTCGCTCGCGGCAACGTGAATCGGATTCCCATGGCGGATCTGGATCTCCAGCGTAGTCAAGTTCGCCAGCGCGTCTTCCACACTCGGCGTGAAGAAGAGTCCCGGATCATCAAGCACGCACCAAGACAGATTCTTGATCCGCAGCGTCTTCAACCGTGCCTTTCCCATCACCGATTGCACCTCAAGATACCGGACCAGAGAACGCAAAACCCTCTCCTCCGTCTCGGGCGTGGAAATGCTCGGAAACGCCGTCCGCCACGGCGCGTACCGGAAGGGATTCCTATCGCTGTGCAGCGCTACCGAGTTCAGCGGAGCAGCGAGGCTCAGCTCCCGACAGGCAGCAAGTGTGATGCTCTCCAACGCTGGGAACTGTTCCAGACACATGACGATTCCGTCGTAGTCACGGTTGGGCGAGTGGTCAACAGCCAAGAACTTGGCCTGGTCTAGCAGGATCTCCTCGTACCGCTGCCGATCGAGGGCAATTTGCTCTGCAGACCGCCGGTGGTGGCTGATCAGCGGCCGGTAGCGGTACTGGTACCACTCCGGAGATAGGAGATCGATCCGCCCTGATCCTTCCGGGTGGTTGACGTAGTGCGGTAGCCAATTTCGGGGATGGTCGGGTGTGTTCCAGGTGAACTCCTCGGGCGCGATTCCCTCTTCTAGGGCAGGAGAAGACTCGAGACGTCGCCATCGCGGCTCGGCGAGTGTGTCGGTTACGTAGTAGATTGACCTAACGCAGGGCGCGACGTCGGGCGAGTTGGCGAGGTGTTGGAGGTGGTCGGCGTCGCTGAGAAGCGGGGAGACGACGAGCACGGGAAAGGAAGCGCGCGTGGTGCTGGGGAGGAAGCGGTGCGAGATGAGACGGCAGAGTCGGGCGGTGGGGACGGGGAGGAGGGAGAAGATGCGGTCGAGGATCTCGTTGGGGAGGGAGGCGAGGTAGAGACGTTGGGTTGGGGATGGGATTTGGGGGTCCATTTTCTCTTGGTCGTGGTGTGTGCTTGGGTTGGTGGTTGGTGCTGTTTTGGTGATATCGCTTTTCTGGCAGGGCGCTGGTAAGTGGAAAGAAGGGAAGTTTGAGAAGGCCGATCAAGGGCGCCTTTTAAGGAGCAAAGTCCGCCCATTTTCGGATCTGCTCATGGTGTCTTGGAGGAGAGGATGATTCACTAATTACGCCGGAGAAGGCTACAGCAAGGGCTTCACGAACGCTTGAGTACTGGCAGTGTGATGCTGGAGTGATTCCTACAAGCGGTGCTCAGGACGTGGCTCGTCACGCCGGCCGAAGTCATTGAAGATACTCTGCGATCTGGACGTCTTCTGGACGAGACCTCGGTTTGAACTGTGTCCTATCAACAACTTCAACTACCGTGGAGATTCACCCTACTCATGTTTCCTGACCAGCTGCTCTGATGCGACTCTAGTCTTCGAGTTCCTATTCAGCAATTGGGGTAGCGGAAGGAACGAACCAGAGCTTGTGTGCAATGACAATTAATGGCAGCGACATGCTGTGGTGTGGTCGTTAGGTAGTGGCGATGTGCAATTCCAAGTCCCATAAACTCCTCCATGCACATAACGGATTATTCGAACTATTCACACTTTCTGTGAGTGTCTGCTATTGGCCTTGATGCCATGTTACTTCTCGAGTCCTGGTGCAGCCGAAAGCGCAAGCAGAGGGAGTGAGGGAGGCGGCAGCAACAACGGGCGGGTCAATTCCGTCGGCAGTTCGTCGGTCGGAGGAGGTGCTTAGGTGGTTAAAGCCGGAATTTTGTGTGATTTTTGGTTTGCGGCACTTTGAAAAGTTGGGTCGTGATAGCTGTCGTTCTTTTATTCGATGTTAGAACGGTGACGGGAACGGCTTGGCGGCGGGTGGGTGCCATGCGGCGACCCAGGACTCGGGAGTGACGATGCGAAATCCACCAAGAACTCGATGCACGCATTATTTTTTCTCGCTGTATTGTTTTCGTCAATTCATTGTTACTTTGCTTCAAGAGAATCGTATTAACGAGTGCATCATCGCTCTCCTCCGAAAGGGGGAGCGCAATCAGGAGTTCTGGCGGACCCACACAGGCACAGGTGCCAACCAACTGCCAACGCGCGTTGGGTGCAACCCCAAGAATGGGGTACATAAGCACAAAACCCGTACCTAATTTTCAACAAAAGCGCCAATGGTCTAACGGCTAGGATTCATCCCTTCCAAGGATGAGGTGGGGGTTCGATTCCCTCTTGGCGCAACTTTTTTTCTGTTTTACTTTTGACTTTTTTGCCTTCTAGTGGTGGGTTGTTTGTAATCTTTCCTTTTGCTTTTTTTCGGGTTGTTTTTGGGTGGGTGAGTGGGTTGAAGCAGTTCGGTTTTGGGTTAAGGTGTGGTAATCAGTTTTGGTGATATCACAGACGCTCACTGACACGGCACCGTTTGTTTTGGTGGTTACGGTTTTGTATTTTGGAAAGGTTCTACAGTTCAGATAGTTGCTTACAAGTGTTAAAAGAACCAGTGCTTTATTCGCCATGACTTCCTCTTCGTCTGCTTCATATAAAAGTCTTCAACATCCATTCTTTAACTCTCCTGGCCTTCCAACCTTGCACCAGCAATTCCTCAAGCACCCACCAACATCACCACCCCGACCTGAACCAATCGCATTCGTTGGATACTCAGCTCCTGTCTGTCAGACAACACTCGATGCGGCAAAGCGGCGCTTACCCAACGTGGCTTATGCGGATGTCACCCTCCATCATTTCTTTCTGTCTCACAAGAGAAAGCTTATCTTCACTTCCAATCCTAGAGCCAGGTTTTCACGTGTAACTTGAACTATCACCGAAGGATGTCGGGCATATCAGTTTTTCACGACTGGGCCGTCTGAGCACGCTCGCTATCTTCGCCTTACGTGGGTTTTGAGTTATCGTTGAACTGCAACTGCCGTCAAAATAACTTGCGCGGTGGAAGATCTCATGTTCTCGATGTACTTTATGGCGTAGGGAATTCAAACGCCAACTGCAGCATCGTGCCTTCAGCTAGCCATTCGAATGCCTCTCAGTGCCTCTCAATACCACCCTCCACCAATGCAACAGGGCGGCAGACAGCCTCAAAGGATCTTTCTCCATTGTCAACCTAAAGCTACCCTATAATCTCCCAAGCTCTGATCCCGGATATCGATAGTTTGATCGAGCTAAGAATCACTGCCGCAAATCTAGAACATCCATCAAGGAACCAGGGGTAGTACACTATTCCTTTTCCACGCTAGTGACGTTAAGTCCGAGCTGAAAAGATGTCGGAATCATGTTAGCGCCTTAAGGCAAGCCATTCATATGTCAGAGGTTGGAAGTAAACTCGAGGGGTTTGTTTGTGGCTTCAAGCCACCAACTGCCTGGAGGTAAGCCGTCCTGTGCGAAAAACGCGCTGAACTCGGGTGCGGTAGCAAACATGCAGGAACATCGATGGTAAAGCCTATAACAACCGTCGGATTCTCCGTACGCAGAATGCCTGCTGTCAGTTACCGCTTCTACCCGTTGGGGATTGGAGGTCAGTTCCTGTCTGTTTCCCCAACTCTGCTGCACAGAACTCATTCGTAGCAGATATCCTCTTTTGGGGAAAGTCACAGCTTATGCGGGCGATTTTAGCCCACTCTTAGCTGCATATGCAGCATCTTTCCAACACGGTTCGCTTATAATCCTAGTATAAGCCACAGAGGATATCTGCTATGAATGAGTAGATGCGGTATTGCTAGCGGTCTGGCTGCCCTCGTCCTTGTTCGAATTGCCGGAGAAAGAGAGACGATTTCGAGCCTAGGTAGATGGCTCAAGAGGGCGCCGCACCGTTACAGATTATGAGGTGGATCACGAATGATGGGAATGATGTAGATTGAGGGATCCAGCCAACTGGGGCTGGAAGGGATCACCAGCTATATAGAGCTGGCGATACAAAGAGGAGGAAGGTCTGCAAAGGAGGGGATTCTGGGAAGTGCCAGAACCGCTGTCAAAGAAGGTGCAGGGCAAAAGACTAGCGGTCTGTGCAGCAAACGCCCAGAATCTTCTCACAACAATTCTTTTGTGGTCGTCCTTATAGACGGTGACTGCTGTTTGGTGAGTCCACCTCCACC
>RANY01000063.1:0-65969 GCA_009805235.1 Neurospora pannonica FGSC 7221 | reverse complement strand
CGGTCGCGTTACGGTCGGACGGCGGTGCATCGTGCACGAGCGCGCTTGCTTGGGGGCCGCCGACCTCCAGGGGAGGTATCACAAGGGGAGTCCGGATAAGGAAGGGCGCTCGATGGGCGCGGTGACGCTGGGGGATTACGTGACGGTCGAGGTGGGCGCGCAGGTTGAGAGCGGCGGGACGGTGATTGGGGAGGGCACGACGGTGGGGATTGGGACGAGGGTTGGGGCGGGGGCTGTTGTTGGGAAGGTGAGTTCATCTGTCGACACGAGTGATCTTTCTCTTGCTCTAGTGCGTCGGTGATGTGCTACTGGACCTACTCGTCGTGGCTGTATGGGACTGGACTGGACTGTACTGGACTGGACTGACGTACTGATATTGCCACAGCATTGCACCCTGACCGCCAACAGCACCGTTGCAGCAGGTGAGGTTATTCCAGACTACACGGTGATCTACTCGAACGGCCTACGGAGAGTCGACAAGAGAGGGGTATCGGATCTGAAGAACAAAGCACAAGCGCGTCAAATCGATGTCCTCAGGCGAATGATACCCAGCAACCCCGCCAAATTTCAATGATACCCAGGGTACCTACTCCTTGTTGTGCTGGTAGTTGGTTTACGTGCAGTGCCATGTTATTCTGGATGCAGATGATGGGGATTTCGTGTTCAACAAAACTTCTCCGACGTCGAAGAGGCCAAACCTCAACAGTATCGAGTGGCATGCAGAAACATATCGAAGGGTTTCTGCTATGGGACCCTTGCCATACCAATACTATTAGTGCAAAAAGAAAGAGGCATGGCTTCGGCATGACCATGCAGACGGAATGGGGGAAACAGTGGGACTGTCGTACAGAAGAGAGTGCGAAAAGAACAGAAGAAATCAAAAGAAGAATTTCAAAAAAGAGAAGATAGGGCAGCTGAATTAATTGGGGAAAAATGCAAAAATTGAAGGAACGATCGGGAATTGAGCCCGACGTGGGGGTCGAACCCACAACCTTGAGATTACGGAGGAACTCCTTAAGAGTCTCACGCTCTACCGATTGAGCTAGCCGGGCAAGCGGCTATCAATCACTCCTTGATGAAAGAACAGCTGGATCAGGGCCTTATAAAGGTAACAGGAAATGCAACTTCAAAGTTCAACCCAACTAAAAACAAGACTCCTATTTTCTGTATCCCTTCACTAGCATTTCCACCCAGGCTACCAGATATCAAGATATGTTTATTCCTTCCCTTTGCACCATGTGATAATCCCTTTTTACACCATCTATAGAAATCCCATTTTTGCCGTAATCATTATAGTCGTGACGCCTTGACTGTAAGTTTTATCCCAATTTCCAACTGCATTACCCACCCCATAGCCCATCCCATCCCATCACTCACTCAACTCACAAATACCTAACCTTCATCCACTCGCTCGTCCCCAACCCCAGATTCAACCCATTCTCCGCCCACCACCTCCTCACCCTCGTCTGATCGCCCAACGAATCCTCCAACGCCTCCTCAATATCCATCGTCTTATACTCCACCCTCTTGCCCTTCCTCCCATTCATCCCCGGCAGCTCCCCATGCGCATACCTCCGCCACCACTCCAGCACGGGAATATGCGCATGAAAAGTCGGCTCGATCAATATCTGATTATCGAACTGCATCTTATCGTCCCCCCTCAGCTCGCGCCACAGATCCAAAATCTTCACCTGGCCCCATCTACTCGCCATCTTGCACACCTGCTCTTGGTGCTCCAGCGGCACCCCGGACTGCTCGAGCCACCAGCGCATGATCTCCACGTGGCCGTACTGCGCCGCCATCAGCAGGGAGCGGCCTGGTTTTAAAGAGATGTTGCGGGACGGGTGTTCTCTTTGCGACGCGTCCCGCCACCATTGGAGCACGTCCAAATGGCCGCGAGAGGTGGCTAGTTCAAAGGCCGACTCGGTGTATTTCAAGGGAAGACCGGAGCGGCGCCACCATTCGAGGACCGGGATGGAACCGCGCATGGAGGCTAGGTTGAGCGCTTCCGTGTCGTATTGTTTTTCCAAAAAGGAAGGGGAGCGCGCCCACCATTCGAGGATGTCGGTGCGGTAGTAGTAGGCCGAGGCCTTGGTCGGGATCGTCTTACCGTCGAAACACTTGAAGAGGTGCGGGAAGTTGGACTCGATGTAGGTGAGGACTTCGGTGAGGCCGAATTTGAATATTAGGTGGACGGCTAAGGCCGAGAGGTCTTGGAATGTCTCGGGCGCTTGCGAGAGCTTTTCGCAGATGGCTTTGGTGTTGGCTGTCAGGAGCGTCCATTCGAGCTCGTGCATGAATACCTGGAGCGGGTCGTTGGGGTCTTTGGGCTGCAGTCGCCAGCCTTCGCTCTCGGGCATGGGGATGGTGGTGAAGACGCCCATGGAGGTGGCTAGCTCCCAGTCGTTGGTGTATTCGAAGATCATGCTCCATAGCTCTGGTGGCAGCGTGGACCTGGCCTTCTTCCCTGTTGCGGCGGATGTTCCTTGCTGAACGGATACTTCGACGGTGTGACCGATCTTGAGCAGGTCGGCCTGGTTCTTGATGATGGCCAGTACTTCGTTGAACGCGTCCCATTTCACGATCCGTTTGGGGTTCGGACTGTTGTCGTAATGCCACAGAATTGGGGGAAGAACCCGGATCCAGCTCCATTTCCGATGAAGCTTGCTGATCTGCCTCTTAGTCATTGGGTTCTCCCACATGTGTGTGGTCATGCCAGGTATAAGAAGTATCCTCTTGGAGGCATCCCAGCCCCTCAAGACCTCCAGCAACAGTGTATCCGCCATACCGCACATCATCCTCGCCAGGTGGTCCGCATCGATGGGCGCAATGACGAGGAGGTCAGCCCATTCTACCAGTTCGTAGGCCTGCTGCTGGTATGTTTCGATCTCCTCGCCCGTCAGACCATCGGGCCAATCTGCCCTCAAGCTCTTGTTCTTGTGTACCATAATCTCTTGCGCTAATCGGTGGGTCATGTCGTCGACTATCGCTCGTGTTGTTATTTGCGGCTCTTTCGACAGGCGGACGGCGATAGCTTGCGCGTAGGCGACATCTCGAAGGCCATTTGCGGCGATCAGGAGACGAAGTTTTCGAGGACGTTGGATTTCGCTGAGTGATGGCGTAGACGGAACCCGATCGATGGCAGACACCCGGCTAGCAAGGCTAGCAAGAGAACCGTTGCCAGCCATGGCGGCGAGCTGGCGGTATTAGGCGTATTGTTTTCGCTCGTTCGTTCCTTCGTTCGTCGCTTGGTCGGTGTTCGCAGGGCGCAGTGTTTTGTTCGGATTCGGTTCAAGAAAGAAGGATAGAACCGTCGTTCCAGGCTTCGAATATTGCGCTTTTTCCACCGTGGATACTTTGCTGAAATAGATCGGAAGGCGTGTTCTTGCCAAAACACCGATATGCTGTTGTGTTGAGCCGATATTGGGCGACGATGGACCAAATCAATGGTAGCGAACTGCGATTGGCTTATCTCGGAAACCGTCGGATAAAAGGGTCCAGAATGACGACACTGGTCTTACGATCAGCGTATTATTGTTGTCACTGTCACGTTATGCTAAGGGGTATGACATGAGAGATCGTGAGGACAAAGAAGGAGGATGGTCTGTTGGGCAAGTCGTAAGGCGAATCAGAGGCGTCCAACCGTTGAAGGGAAGGTGTGTGACGGGAGGCAATCGTTGAGACACGGGAGAGTTCTTTGGAGGTGCGCGATTAGGTATGTACTACGTACTGTACTGTACGGATGAGGGTCCGGATACAGTGGGGTGTCAAACAGTCTGTTTTTTTCCAATGTCTCTTGTTGTGAAACCCCATGAGGCCATCCACGCAGCAGACGGGACGGTGCGGGAGTGACGTTTCTCTTGTTGCTCAGATGCCCAATGAAACAATCGAACCGACCTCCCAGACAAGCAGAATGACAACAAATGCCCAATACTTGGCCGTCACGTTCGCTGCACAAGCAGACAAGTTCGCAGACCCTGTTGCCCGGTGTGGAGTACTTCGACCGACCGGGTGGAGAAAATCAGAGCGGCGGACCGGAAGGTTCTCCGGATGATGAAACCGAAACCGGAAACGTCGCATCGGGTCTCAACTTTTTCCACAGCACTGAGAATCTAGGCCATGGGGAAGATGGAGACCTTGATGGATCCGTGGAACCCCCTCTTATTTAGCAGCACAGCCCAAGAGGTGAACCATTATAGGTAGTTCCAGATAGAAAATAAAAATAGAAGACATCTTTCTCCTAGACTACTGAGTCAAGAGACATGGTATGTAGATGACCGCTCTAGATAAAAGGTTAACCGTAAACAAACATGCAACTATCACCGCCCCAAATCCATCTAATCATCCAGACCCAAACCGTCCACCTGGCCCAAAAACAGCCCCTGCTCACCCTTCAGCAGCTCACTAACATCCAATCCAGTGAGATACCTCTCACTGACACCCGTATTGATCCTCTTGCTCAAGAGATCCCTCAGCGCAGCCCTCAGCGACGCCAACTCTCCCTTGCTCATCTGCTGTGCCTCCTTCTGCTTCTGCTTCTTGAAGCTGCCCTTGCCGCCCCACTTGCCCGCCTTCTCAAGCTCTTCCGAGTCATACTCAACACCCAAATCCTCCGCCGCCTTCTTCATCCAGTCGTCCTCCTTTCCACCCATGGTCTTGGCCTGCACCGCATCCGCAATCTTCTTGGCCAAGTCGACACGCTCCCGCAGCTTGGCGACGATGCGCCGGTCGATGTCGATGGTGCGGAGACCGCTCGACACGAGCTTCTTGGTGTTGTTGCCCGAGTTACCGGCCTTGACCTCGGCCTGAGCGTGCACCTTGGCGACGAGACGCTGCGTCGGCACGGCTTCCTTGGGACCGCAGAGCAGAATGCTCGTGCCCGAGTTGGAAGCACGGGCGGTACGACCGGAGCGGTGCACGTAGTCCTCGGCGGCGCGGGGGACGTGGTAGTGGATGACGAGGTCGACTTCGGGGATATCGAGACCACGGGCGGCGACATCGGTGGCGACCAGGATAGCCGCAGAACCGTTCTTCTTCTTGGCGCCCTCGTTGGCCTTGAAGCGGTCGATAGAGCGGAGACGGGCTTGCTGGATCATGCCGGAGTGAAGAGGGAAGGCTGGGAGGTTGAGGTTCTCGAGGAGGGGAGTCAGGCGACGGACGGAGTTGACGGAGTTGGTGAACACGAGCGCGCGCCGCGTGGGCTGGAGCATGAGGGTGGCGTAGAGGTAAAGATCCTTCTCCATGTCTCCGCACATGATAAGACCTTCCTTGAGGTTCTCGGCCATTTGGTGGACGGGGTTGGCGTCGACAAACTTGGGGGTCTCGCGGAAGTTGAGCTTCTGAAGAAGGTACTCCATGTCCTGGGTGTTCGTCGCCTTGAACTTGGATTTTCCGGCCAACTTTTGCTGCAGGTTCTTGTTGAATGTGGCGGAGAAAATGAGAGTCTGTCTCTTGTTGCCGGGCTCCTCTTCTTCATCCTCCTCCTCGCTTTCCTCTTCCTCCTCTTCCTGTCCCTCCTCATCAGTACCACCCATCTTCTGATCCTCGTTGTTCTCCTCAACCGGTGGCCTGTCGAGAGCCTTGAAAATCTCCTCGGCCTCCTTGAAGTGACCGTCCTTCAGAAGTCTATCCGCCTCATCCAGTACCAGGAAGGAAATATTCCTCAGAGAAGCGAGCACAGAGTTGTCTGAGCTCATAACCTCCCACATTCTGCCCGGGGTAGCAATGACAATATCGGCGACCTGAAGCTGGCGTTTTTGCTTCTGTACGGCCATACCACCAAGAACCGAGCAAATGTAAGGTGCCGTAGGAAGACCCTTGCAGAGCGCTTGAAGATGGTCTCTGATCTGTTGGGCAAGTTCTCTGGTGGGTGACAAAATCAGCGCTGTAGCGCCCTTCTTCTCTTCCTTGTTCTGCTTCCTCGTCTCAACAGCGCTCAACCAGCTTTCGACGACGGGAATTCCGAATGCCAACGTCTTTCCTGAACCGGTGGATGCCTTTCCGATAACGTCGTGACCAGCCATGATCTCGGGAATAGCCTTGGACTGAATAACGGTGGGCTTGGAGAACTTTAGTTTGGCGATAGACGAGATCATTTGAGGCGACAAATCGAGTGGTACCCAGTCGGACATATCAGTTTCCTCCTCTTCAGGCTCAGGAAGCTCCTCCAGTTTGGTGAAGAGGTCGGTTTCTAGTTCGGGGTCCTTCGGTTCGACAGTGGTCTTCTCGTTCTTGCGGGCCTTCTTCTTGTCCTCGGCGTTCTTCTTGTTCGCTGCCTTATTTGGCTGTTCTTTCTTTGGCTGTTGCTTTTGCTGCTCCTTCTGCTGCTCCTTCGGCCTCTTGTGGTCCTTGGGGGCCTTCTTGTCCTTGGCTGGAGTTTTCACTGCCTCGGCCTTGGAAT
Source organism: Neurospora pannonica FGSC 7221 (assembly GCA_009805235.1). NCBI lineage: Eukaryota > Fungi > Ascomycota > Sordariomycetes > Sordariales > Sordariaceae > Neurospora > Neurospora pannonica. The sequence continues at coordinate 59,569 of RANY01000063.1, read as the reverse complement.
CTGATGTCTCGACTTCCTGATCCGCATTCTCAGCAGGTTTAGGTGTCTCTTCATCATCGAAACCGTCGAACACCTCGCCATCATCTTCTACCTCCGCCTTTGACTTGGGAACAGCAGCCATCTGTCGATATGTGTGAGTTGATCCATGCCCGATTATTGTCATCATCCGTGACAAGACTTACAAACTTGACGACGTCTCCCTCTTTTACGACATCAACACCGGTAATTTCCTCCAAGCCAAAGAAACCCTCGGCATCATCGAACATTTCGGGAATGTCGACGGTCTTCCATGCCAGCGCATCAACGGAAACGGGTCGCTTAGTCTGCTTGGATGACTGTTGCGTCTTGCGACGCTTTGGCCCACTGGCGGGGGCTTTTGTGTTCTTGCGCTTCTTGTCAACGGTCATGGTGTGTATATGTCGTCGTGTTTGGGTGGGAAAAGGTGTCGGGTTTCAGTGCCCCTGGTTGTTGGTTGCACTGATAAACTTTGAAAGGGCGTTTTCCTCAATGAAAATGGGTGTAAAAGTGAAATGGAAATTTTGGCTCCACCCTGCAGCGAGGTTGCAGTAGCCGCTAGCTTAATAAGGCTAGCGCAGCTGCTGTAAATTACACCGCCTACCTATCCTGGATGTCAACTTTAAAATGAGAGGGTGCCGACAGAACAAGACCTGGAAACAGTCCGTCTAATTAAATTCGTTGAAGAAGAGTTCAAAGCAGTTCTGAAACTTTCCCGAGCTTTATCGACTTCAAAGAATTTCACCGAGATATGTGCGTCTTCGATACGCAAGTGGTAGGGCCGGCAGGGTGCTCGGTAATTATGCCGGCAGAATCTTTTTGGCGGTGACAATTTGCTGCAGACGCACCCCTCGTCGCCAAAATCCAATTCGGCGCCCAGCGACAGCGACCTGTCACAGAAGTGGGGCACCTTGATCTTCCCAAACCCCCCCAGTCTCTTTCACAAGCTCATCCATCCACTCATTCATTCTCATCACTCACACTTCATTACTTAGCACAAGAAAGTCAGGAATTCAAAATGGGAAAGTCATCAAAGGACAAGCGTGATGCCTACTATCGCCTGGCAAAGGAGCAAGGATGGCGTGCCAGAAGTGCATTCAAGCTTCTTCAACTAGATGAAGGTAAAGACTGTTGACTTTTTCCTTATGTAAAATAGTGTATCACTGCTAACACCATATGTTAATAACAGAGTTCAACTTGTTTGAAAATGTCACTCGTGTGGTCGATCTCTGTGCTGCTCCCGGTTCCTGGTCTCAAGTGCTATCGAGAGTTCTCATCAAGGGAGAGAAGTTCGGCCGTTGTGCTTGGCAAGATCGTGAAGCCAAGTTCCGGCAACAGATGCTCAACGTCTTCCCCGAGGAGCAAGATGCCCGAAAGGAGGTCCAAAAGGTGGAAGAGTCTCCGGATAGCACACCAGCTCCCAGAGAACAGGTCAAGATTGTTTCGATCGATTTGCAGCCCATCAGCCCTCTACCAGGAATCATCACCCTCAGAGCCGACATCACACATCCCGCCACCGTCCCGCTCCTGCTGAAGGCATTGGACCCTGATTTCGATCCCAGCACCATGAACCAGCAAGCGTCACACCCAGTGGATTTGGTCATCAGTGATGGTGCGCCCGACGTCACGGGTTTGCATGACCTCGACATCTACGTCCAGTCGCAGCTCCTCTTCGCAGCCCTCAACCTCGCCCTCTGCGTCCTCAAGCCCGGCGGCAAGTTCGTCGCCAAGATCTTCCGAGGCCGCAACGTCGACCTCCTCTACGCCCAGCTGAAGGTCTTCTTCGAGAAGGTCTACGTCGCCAAGCCCCGCTCTTCGCGCGCCAGCAGTGTCGAGGCCTTCATCGTCTGCATCAACTTCCAGCCTCCCGAGGGTTTCACAGCCAACCTCGAAGAGCCTCTCGGCATCGGCAACAAGCTCGCCGAGATGTTGGCCGAGAAACAAGCCAAGGAGGGACCAACAACAAAAAGTGCCACTCAGACGTCAGCAGATAAGGATGGCATCTACGACGTCGAAGTGGAGGACCTCAGCAACGAGCCCTTGAAGGATATCCGATGGGTGGCCCCCTTCGTCGCCTGCGGTGATCTGTCCGCTTTCGATTCGGACGCCTCGTACAAACTCCCAGACGACCATGTGTCGCTTGACCCAGTCCAGCCGCCTACGGCACCGCCGTACAAGCGTGCCATTGAACTGAGGAGGCAAAACGGCGGAGCGTACAAGAAGACAGGAATAGCAACAGCTAAATAATTTCTTTACTGTTGTTCAGTCTTTAAAAGATTCCCAATAACCAATTAACATCTGCGAACCAACTTGTTCATTCCTCATTCATGATACCACCATTCATGCAAACCACTTTCTCATTTTCTCTGCCCCCCTTCTTGCCCGTCCCGACTTAATCACCCATCTTCTTTGCCACAGCCGCAGGTCCCGTCCTCTGCATAACCATCAACTTTCCCCCAGTCTCTTTCGTATCCCTCATCCCCAGCGTCCTCTCGTACAGCTTCGCGGCGTACGCGTCGCCCGTGAACAATACGGCCCGCCTCAGCTCGGGCCACTGCTCCAGCGCTTCGTTGAGACACTCCATCATCCAGGCGCCGAGCCCTTTGCCTTGGTACGCGGGCAGCACGTAGACGTCGGTTAGGTAGCCGAAGGTTACGTAGTCGGTTATTAGGCGGGCGAAACCGACCATTTGCTGTTGCTTTTGCTGCTGCTGCTGGTTTGAGGTGTCGTTTTCTTGATAGGGGCTGTGTTAGTGAGTGTGGCTCTTGTGTGTGTATGCATGAGTGTGTGTTTGTGTGTGCTTGTGGAAGACCTACCTTGTTCGTTGTCTCCCTTCTCTGTGACATATAGCCCCAAGTTATACGAGTGCTCTACCATCCGCTTCAACGCTTCCTCTGGCAGGTCTCGCCCCCACCAGACGGTGTCGGAAGCCAGAGCCGCGTTGAGGGCGGCGAGGTCAACTAGGCTTGGGTCGGTCGAGTAAGTGTAGATGGTGTTGCCGACCTCACGGGTCCAGGTGCGTATCTGGTCTTTGGGGGTCATCTTAAGATTTGTCTGGATTGTGGTTTGGCCTTGTTGGCTTGATCACGACGACAGTCAATGTTGGTTTTTGATGTTTCTCGAGTTACGATCTACTTCCTTGCACAAGACGTGCCGTCTATTTATCTTCACCGTTCTCAGAAGGAGTCATAAAGACTTCGTGTCTTGTCTTATACGTACCTGCCACGTCTGGTGTCGTTATCACTATACTAACTACAAGTAGGGTATTATTGATGCAAATGACTCACTACAACGCCAGAAAGGGCCTGGGCGGCTCTCGGCTAGTGGGACCTAAACACTCGGGCCGAGCCTTTACATGAACCCGAACGTATCATAACCCCCAACCCCCTGCTATTGACTGCCCCTGATGCCAACAACGGCATCGTCATGAGGCGGATTCTCCATATATGTCGTTTTGTTCTTGATCCGTTCTCAGTCCTTCATTGTTAATCCCGAGTATCAAATACGTTCAAGCTGTTCCTCTGCTAAAGAAAAACAACCGAGAAGATTCACCATTGCCATTTCCGCGTCCCCTAGTTCCATATCTCCTCTTGAATGAAGCGTGTTCCCCATCTCGACGGCCCGGTGTGAATTGTTTCGCTGTTGGGAGCCCAGTGGCCGGCTGTGTGGAACTGGATCTTCAAACTGGTTGACCAGACCCAGACAGCCCGATATCATCTGCTCATGAGCAACGCGCAACAGACGAGTTGACAAAGATATCTCAAGAATCGGTGCCCTTCTCTCGACGGGGGCCGGACGACCAGGGACATATTTGAGGATATGACGAAGAGAAGAGTGGACAGGATGAGGACGAGGAGGAGTTGCAGAAAGCCGTCTTGAATTGATCACCTACTTGTATGTTTTCCCCTTCTGTGCCTTCCCATCAACGCCCAAGACTGACCCCTCAACCTTCCATCCCAACTTTCATCCCAACTTTCATCCCACCACCCGGCCCCGTGCCGTATGATAACCCTTCAGCACAACCAATCATTCCCTCTACAACAGTGTCAGAGGGTAGATATACTACTTCGACCGCGCCTAATTCCAACACCTAGAGGACTGGACAAGCCGGGCCCCTGGGTCGGATGGTATAGCGGTCACGGAGTTGTAACGATTGGGACCCGTTCCAATTCTGCTGCTGTAACGCGTTCGATTCAGGGGTGAGTCCTCTATCATTCTCCCTTTTTTTTTTTTTTCAATCCTTCCTTCTCTTTTGTATGATCAACTGTGATCATGTACTACTTACTGTGTGTGCTCAACGGGTAATGTGTCTGTTCTTATTTTGTTAGCAACACTTGATTGGGGGGGGGGGGAGAATACTTGCTGAGAAGTGCACAGAGGTGAGCCAAAGGGGAACAAAAGCAAGGCCATGGAGTTCCCGTTGACTTGTCGGTTGAGCCGGTAGCAGGCACACGTTTCACTTCACAGCCAGATTGGATGGGGTTTGAAGATCAGAGTGCGAAGTGATGGAAAAGGGGAACATATCATCGCCCAGAAGCTTACGATGGGTTGGTTGTACAAGATCTCTACGGGTAGTGAACCCGACGGCGTAGGAGCAAAAAAACAAACTGCAGAGTGCAGGTGAGCAGAAACAGCATGATCACTTACCGCCTCAAGGAAATACCGGCAGTTATTTCAACTTGCTGGGAACGCGACCAGGTGTTTGGAACTGTGAGGCAACTCGTTGCAGTGAAGTCATCGGTCTGGAGCTGTCCTCCTGACAGACGATTGAGTTGTTGGGTTCTATCAAATTGCACTAGTGAGCAGGCACATTCCCTGCTCTGCGTCTTTGGGCAAACAGCTGAGATGAGGTGAATATACCTCGCACTGTTCCATGGGGAAGGCGGGTTTCACGATGTGCGGGCTCCCGCCTTATACGTACGGCAACTCCTTCCTGCCCTGATCTGGGCGGGCTTGGGAACCTTTTCTTGTCAACCCCCTCTCATAAGAATAGGGGGTTGAGGAAAGGGCCCACCACCGAACCGCACCACAACCCCCAAGTAACTACTATTTTATTGAAAAATGGCGGCGATCGCGACCCTCTCAGAATTTTATGACCATGGTCTTGATTGGAAAACAGGTGTTAGGAAACGCGAACTGTTCGAGTTTGTGCCACGGGTGTTTGTTTCCGTCTCTTCACTTCCCCTTCAAGTTCACACCATCCGTGCGCTTTTGGAAGGCACTCCAGCTTGACAGAACAGTGAGTGACGAGACAATCAGATCACGATAACCACTACACAAACTCTCCAGGTCGTCACCTTTATACCATTCTTTTTTTTTTTCTTCCGTTGATCCGTCTCTGATAATAAGCCACCAACCAGTTTGTCAAGGCTTCCCGCTCCTCGGCCCCAACGATGGTAATAAAAACCACCCGGCGGCTGCTAACCCTCACAACCGGCCTCGTCCTCATCTACCTCCTCTCCCCTAACCTCTACTACTACGGTGATTACATCCGCCAAACCAACCCCTTCTCGGGCCAGCGCTCCATCGAGCAGTCCTTCACACCCACCGACTCCGAGCTCGCCTGTCTCCGCGGCGGCCATGGCCATGCCCTCCCCGGGTCCGGGTCCGGGTCCGGGGGTAACAACAACGACAACGAAAACGAAAATGGCCACCCATCCCACTCCCTCTCGGGGGCAGTTGGCCCAGGAATCCCCAACATAGTCCACTTCATCTACGGCCTCTCCAACCCGTTTTCGTCTCCCTCAGCCGGGCACTTCGACTTTTTGTCTTACCTCGCCTTGCGCGCCGCTCTTGTTTCTCTGCAACCGACCGTTCTGAACTTGCACTACACTTACCTCTCTTCGCCTCCGTCTCCTGATCCGAACGCCGACCCGCTTTCGAACCCCTGGATCCGGAGGCTTGTGGAGAGATGGCCGGGCAAGTTTAGGCTGGTTCACCACCCGCCACCAGTAGATGAAGGGGCAGGCAGCAGCAGCAAATACGCCCACCTCTCCGACACCCTCCGTCTACAAATTCTGTTGGCCGAAGGCGGGGTGTACCTGGATATAGACGTCTTTGCTTTCCGCTCTTTCTCCTTCCTGTTATCACCACTCCCCGATGGTGGAAGCACGAGGGACACGATCCTAGGCTACGAAGGCGGCAGCCGCTGGGGGCTGTGCAACGCTGTCATAGTCGCTCGTCCCAACGCGACGTTTATCAGGCGGTGGTTAGACACGTATGAGGATGTGGATCTGGAGAAGGAGGCGTGGAATTATCGGAGTGTTTTGTTGCCGAAGGAACTTGCTGAGGAAGGAAACGACGAAAGCGGTGGCGGGGGAGGTAAAGAAGAGGCAAGGGGGAAAGATGGGAAAGAGGCGAAGGGAGATGTCTGCGCCCTACCTCCCGACGCCTTCTTCTGGCCCACTTGGACATGGAGACACGTCGAGTGGATGCATACCCCCTTGAAGACAAAAGAGGAAAAGGAGTATTGGGAGGGACAGATTGTGAGGAATGGAGGGGGATTGTTTGAGAATCAGATGGCGTATCATGCTTGGGGGCAGATGGCGTGGGATAGGCATTTGAAGTGGTTGACGCCTGAGGTGATTAGGAAGAAGGATACGAGGTTTAATTTGTTGGTGAGGAGGTTTTTGGAGGATGATTTGTGAATAGGGGAGTGGGGTGGGGAAGAGGAGATGGATTTATAATGGGCAAGCCCTGGGTATCGTAAGGTTCCGGTTTGGGGGTTATGGTGCGGTTAACACTTCATTCGGCGTTTGGTGTTTGTCGAGGTTAGGAAGAACTAAGGTTCGGTAAAGGGGTTCGGTGAAGGGACCAAAGGCGCTTGGTGCCATAGAACGGTGTCGGTGTTAAAACATTTCACATGGTAATTGGTAATTCTTAATAGTTTTTTTTAGCAGTTCTAGGAGGAAGTGAAACCATGGACGCTACACACTATCCTATACCATTCTCCCAAACACCGGCCCAATGCTGAATTATCTCAAGTTTCCCATCTCAATGTGCCAGCTCAGAAAAGGTTTCATCTTCAGGTTCTCATTATCTCTATAAGACGTCATGGGAACCAGCTGCGAACAGACTCTACCATACTCAGACGCCTGGCCGTATTAGGTTCTTTGAGCTTATTCGTGCAATACCCTGGAAAGTTCCGAGTCCTGCTCCCGTCACACTCGCACCGGCACCCAATACCGCCTTCACGTTCCGGGTTATATGGACCAACAGGGAGCAGCTTCGACTCCAGCAGTTGACCATTTGGTGCGTTGGCTGGACACTGGTAATACCAATCGTGGCGGTAGCCAAAGTCTTCGAAGTGGTGGACTTTGTGGGAGGGAAGAAGCATGTGCAAAGCGAGAGAATGGACGGCTGCGTCACCCCACTGAGAACGACGTAGAGGTGTTAGTACTTGGTCTGAAGACTGTTCTGATGAAAATGAGAAACAACGCACCCGCTCGTAGTAAAACCCCCCAGTCTTATCGAGATACTCAAACAACCGCTGATACTCCTTCCCTCGAAAAAAGTCCAGGTTGGCAATCTCAAAGTTAGACCAGTAATGGCACAAGCTCCACCCGTCGCCAGAGCGGTCGCGGTGTCGAAACCAGCTCATAAAGGAACGAAGTGGCCATGGCATCCACGAAGCAGCTACCGTGGCCTTCCAGAGCTCGGTTGTCGGGATGTTGTTGAACTCCTTGTAGTCAGCCATCTTGCGGAAGAGGCTCGGACAGGTTCGGGGCTCCTCCGGCAAAGCGATGGTGAAACCGTACACCTTGTCGTGCTTGGCCAATTCGACGAAGGGGTCGTAGGTAATCGAACAGTAAAAGTCGACGTCTGGCTCGATTCGCCAGTACCAGGTGTAGTCTTTGAGTGCTTCGAGGGTGTAGAATTTGCTGCAAAGGGAAACAAAATGGGGGTTAGCAAAACGTAGAGGAAGCAACGGAGGACCGTGGCTAGACTCACCCAGAGTAAAACCGACACATATGATGATAAGTTTCCAACCCAGCATACAGAATCCCCGCCTCCCCCTGTGCTTTAACAGCCGCCTTCGCATCCGCCACATCCATCCACTCGGGAAACAGCCAGTCCTTCTTCGGCACGAGCTCGAACCTCGCTTCCCCACTCACAGTCGTGTTCATCACGCTGATGAACTCCTTGCTGAACGGCTCATCGTTCAGAAACACGATGGGGTAGTGAAACCACTGGTTGAAGTGTTTCTCGATGCTCTGGACCGTCTTGAGCGCCTTCATCAGCTCCTGGTTGCGGACCAGCATCACCATCGCTGCCTTCTCGCGCGGTTGGCCAATGGCGGGTTCTTGACATGACGTGTAAAAGGGCTCGTCGAGCTCGTGGTCGGGTTGTTGGACGGCCCAGCTTTGTGTGTGGAGAAAGACTTCGATGACGGCGGCTGTCAAGATGAGGAGGAGCGCGAATCGCGTGTGGCGGCTGAGTGTGAGGCGCGGTAGACCCGGGGGATATAGCCGTAGGGAGGAGCGTAGGCGGACCATCGTCCGCGGGTGCCAAAGGGTAGGCGGACCAGAGTCCGGCTCTGCGCGCCCGCTAGGTTGAAAGTCGAAAGCTTTGAGATCTGGGAGTCGTAGGTAAATCAAGTTCAGGTGACCGCGCTTTGGTAGTGGGGTCGAGGTTCGACGGTAGGTGTAGATCACTACCTGAGCATCCTCACAAGAAATAAGGATACCTGCGGTCCGATCATGGCAAAAGCTTCAGTGGAGGAGAGATATGAGGTAATTGGCCAGACTGGTGTTGCGGTCAGGTCAAGGTGTCTGGATTGTCGTCGAATTTCTTTTTCGTCCAGGCGACTTACCACACAGTGCAAAGGTACCTGCCGGTAAGACAATTTGGCTTAACTCAACTAGGTATAGCGCCGGGAATATCTAGCAAGGCCGTCGACCAATCTTCTGCTGAGTTGATATGGGTCGAGGGTTTCTTGGGAACGATCCAGTAACAGGATTGGCTTGAGCAAAACCAAATTCTGTGAGACGAAGCGGTAGAAGTACATAGTTACCCTGGCCTACAAGGTCCCCAAAGACGCGGATTGTGAGATGAAAATTTCCATAAGACAGCATGTTTGATCACGGAGTGATGTTGTTTGGGAATACGTTCAACTTTTGTGTTTACGCAGTGCGCTATAGTTGCCCTGCTGCGTTATTGGACCCTGCAGTTGCTGCCCCTGAAGGGTGGGGTTCCTTCCACTGTATCCGCTGTGGGTGATTTACACCGTCCTGATACTTCGATGATCATGCCTATCAGTGATCGCGGCCACTGCATCTTCTGCGCTCTTGCACTGATGAGCTTAAGCTTCGACTCTCTTGTGAGCTTCTAATGGCCGAGTTGTAGAGGTAGTGTCTACCTGTAGTCTGTGAGAATGGTTACACTATGAATAGATGCTTTAACCTTGCTGTATCAAAGAGATTCATCCCATTGACTGATCTGGGCTTAACTCTGCACCTCCGCTCATCCGCCGCAGTGAGCTCACACCATGCAAACCAAAAATGTCTGAATAGCTTCAAATCCTCACCTACTCGCCCACTGATGCCAGGGTCCATGCACGTGGGGTTCACCGACCGACGGCCCCTAGAAACGACGTTTGTGGGTCGCGTCCTTACCGTTCGGTCTCGACTCTCCCGTCACTCTGCACACAAGCTATCCGTCAGCTTGGGAACCAAAGGGAAACGGGCGTTCGGGCCGACAGGGCATTCCCTTGCAGCCAAAGATCAGATGGTGCTTTCGAATCGATATGTCAAACATGGATATCTTCTTCCATCAACTTTCCCTGCGTTAGTACCACCGGTCCTTTGTGAGATATTGTCCATCTTCCGTTCCCTAGAGCATCCCCAACGGTACTGCTCTCCCAAAATAGGACCGCCGGTCTTCGGACGCTCAGGTTGCCCTGGCTACGTAAGCGTCATGCTCAGAAGCCCATTCCATTCTGCATCTGGATTCCGTACGGCGCGGGCTTGGGCTGACAACGTGGCAGCCGCCTACGGTTGTTCAGGTCAGCACTGAGTACAGAACCCTGGCGACCATGAGAACCTCAACAAGGCCTTTTGGCTATTCTTTTATCGAGGGGTAACAACGCATGTTGTTTCACCACCCGGTTTTCTGCAACTTTCCCGTTGCCGGTCAGGGAGCCGGTCACGGTCGAGCAAAAGGGCGGTAATGTTCCTTTCTCATCATGTGGTGAGGTAGCTTTTTTTTTACCACTACCACCACCATTGGAACCATCCACTTAGAGCCTAGGCCCACTGCCTGGTCTACCGCCAGCGGCTGCTGCTTGGTGAGACGCCCATTCCTGTCACTGTGAGGAGCTATTAGCGTTACGGGTTACCCTTATCAGGGGCAAAAAAACAAGCTCTCCTTTCTCATTTCAGCAGCACAGCACGGCTCCCCTCAGCGCCCGCATCCGCCAGCTCGCGGGAGGCCCGGTTGGAGCTCCTTTCCTGGCGCTGGCTCTGGCGGCCGTTGCAACGAGAGAAACCTGAAAGGAGGAGCTTGTGAGGTCCACGAATGTCCGTAGCCCTGGTTGATTAGAAAAGGTGGGTGTTTATTACGAGTCCAATAGTCCTGCCTGGTGCTCGAGCCCCCAACCTCGTTGTTTTGGTGTGTGGTGCCCGCCGCCTGACCTACCGTACCAGGGCATTGTTGTTTTTCGTTGCGACCCGCGACGACATACCTTACGACATCCTCTCTCTCTCTCTCTTCTTCCTCTTCCCCTCCTCTTCACCATCTGGCCTTTTGTGAGAACAGCTTTTGTCTATCGTATCATCGCGAAAAGCATTTTGCTGCATTTTTGCTGCTGTTGTATTATTGTACTTGTGAGTCGAACCCCCCAGCTCGCGATATCTGGCGCATCGTCGCATGTCGCTTGCGCAAGGTTTTGCGCGGGGACTGTTTCGCGAGATCATATCTGCGACTACATTTGCACTCGGCGCTTGCTCTGTCTCGTAGTCGCGCTCTCTCGCCCGTAACAATACGCTCATGCGTCTGCTTTTTTTTTCAGTTTCCAGATATAATATAAATCACGACAACATGCCTCGCGAAGGTACTCGGTCGCAAACCGGCAACTCCAAGCCGCGCGTCTTCCCCATCGTCGACACCGCGCCGGCGGTCAAGAGGACTACTAAGCCCAAGCCCGCAGCTGCTGAGGAGCCCAAGGCTGCGCCCGCGAAGGGCGCCAAGCCTACGGGCGTGACCAAGAAGGCCGCCCCGAAGAAGGAGAGCACTGTTGCGAAGAAGGCAAGCATTCTCCCCTGCTGGATTTATGGTGGCCATGTCCGGTCCCCATAGGCAGCGTGCATGATTACTGTCCTGTGCGGCATCCTGATGTTAACTCGAGCTACAGGTCAAGGCTGTGGCGGACAAGGTCGAGAAGAAGGCTGGAAAAACGGCCGACAAGGCGGAGAAGAAGGCGGAGAAGGCGGCCGTAGAGCCAAAGGTATGTATCATCCGCCTACCGCCGAAATCTCCCACCGGCATCATTCACTTTGGCTAACAAATGGCACTGTAGGAGCCCAAGGCCAAGGCTGCGCCCAAGAAGAAGGCTGCCGCTGCTCCTGCTGCCGCTCCTGCCGCTACCGCCGAGTAAACTGGACCACCGTCCGGATCGTCTCCGCTCTTTCTTCGCCCAGATACAGAAGGCGGGAGGAGCTTGGCCCATGTCTGCTGTCACTTGTCATGTATTTCTTTGGTTGGATATCTCTGCCGGTTGATATTTGGAGTTTGTGAATCGTGCAATCCGGATGTTGGGTTATTCCGTCTTTTGTTTGGTCCCTCTGTTGGTGTCTCGTGTGTATATGAAAGCGCAAATCCCGAACGTGTTATCAAACTCTTGTGGGTTTCCGGCCATATTCCGTTTGAGTGACCATGGATCGTGGGACAAGTCTTGCCCAGTGAGGCCAATCGAGACCTGGAAGAGGTCATAGGGACATATCCGGTTTGCCGTTTTGTTCCTGGCGACAGCAGGTCACAGCCTGAGATCTGGGCCGTGCAACGGTAAAGGGTGCTGTGTGTATCTAACCCATGTCTTGAAGCGGAAGAGGCGATGGTGGTGGTCTAGAATCAAGGCGCTCGTGATTGATACCGTGAGATTTAGCTGAGCTTGCTAAGATGAGATCGACGGGACGACTTGATATGAAAAGTGAGGAATGAGCAGGAAAAGTGAAAGCAACCACCAAGGCCGTCGAGGTCCTTGCAATGGTTTGTGCAAAGTTGAAACGGATGAGGAAATTCCAAAGAAGTTCTTACAGAAGGTTGATGGAAGGAAACAGAGCCCACAGGCCAACAGCTGCATCTCCCTCCTCAGGGCAGGCAAGCCCGCCATCACGCAGATGCCGAGGGCAATAGCGCCATGGGGAATCCCGGCTGACTGCAAGGGTGCTGGGCCTGCCAAGACTTGAATATCTCACACAGAGCCGGGGATCAATCCAAGCTCCCAAGAGAAGGCTCTTGCCGGGCGTCAAAACAACAGCGTCACAGCAGTGTCTCTGTGCCCTATTGTGCCTACCAATTGGCTGTTTCCAGGACTAGAACAACACCCCCGGACGAAGAGCAGGCCGACTGACGCGGCGCATCCATCGTTCGTCGCGCATCCCAATCCCTCCATTCCATTTCCCCTACCACCTATCAAAAAGTTGGCCGGCCGTTGTTGTCTTTGCCCGGACAACTTCCCTGGACTGACGGTGTCACACCCGACATGAATACACCATATCGATTGAGAGACCCGATCCAAAGATGCATCTTATCAAGCCTTCATGGCTAAGCCATAGTGGTGCGTTTGTCCTTGTCAGCTTCCGAGCACGCCTTCTGTTTCCATCATGTCTCCGGCTGGCGGCAATCGCGAACCTTGCACGCCACATTATGTTTTTGGTCATGGTCGAATCCCCAGCTAACTGTTATTTTGTCTTGGTTTTTAGGCGAACAAAAGGACTTCGAAGTTTACAGCTGCCACGTCTCTCCCGACGGCAAGAGACTGGCTACCGCCGGCGGAGATGGCCATGTCCGCGTCTGGTCTGTCGAGGCCATCTTCAACTCCCATGACAGAAACTACACGAAACCCCGGCAGCTCTGCCACATGAGCCACCACCTCGGAACTATCCATTCCGTTCGATTCTCACCCAACGGCCGCTATCTCGCTTCCGGCGCCGACGACAAGATCATCTGCATCTACCATCTCGACAGCAACCCGCCATCTCACACATCTACATTTGGTATGGACAGACATGCTGGGACAGATATGCAGTAAAGGGCAGAGAGGCAGAGTGCTAACTAGGTTCTCAGGTACAAATGAGCCTCCCCCAGTCGAGAACTGGAAGACGTATAAGCGACTAGTTGGCCACGACAACGATGTGCAAGACCTCGCCTGGTCCCCCGACAACTCGCTCCTCGTGTCCGTCGGTCTCGATTCCAAGATTGTTGTGTGGTCCGGGCATACGTTTGAGAAGCTCAAGACGCTGGCGGTACATCAGAGCCACGTCAAAGGCATTACGTTTGATCCGGCCAACAAGTTCTTTGCGACGGCAAGCGATGACAGGACCATCAAGATCTTCCGCTATACCGCGCCAGCGCCGAATGCGACCCAGCACGACATGGTCAACAACTTTATCCTGGAAACCTCGATTAGCGTGCCGTTTAAGCACTCGCCGCTGACGACCTACTTCCGGAGATGCAGCTGGTCCCCCGACGGCAACCACATTGCTGCGGCCAATGCAGTCAACGGCCCCGTTAGCAGCATTGCCATTATCGAGCGTACCGGCTGGGACAGCGAAATCAACCTAATTGGACATGAAGCCCCTACTGAGGTCTGCATGTTTTCACCCCGCTTGTTCTACACACAAAAACCAGATGAGAACTCGAACGCCAATGGCGCTGCCTCCCCCGGCTTGGTAACGGTCATTGCGTCCGCTGGACAGGACAAGACTCTGACTATCTGGAACACGAACACATCTCGACCAGTCCTGATAATCCAGGACATAGCGTCCAAATCAGTCTCCGATCTCGCTTGGACCCCCGATGGCCAAACAGTCTTCGCCGCTAGCCTGGATGGTGGTGTGATCGCTGCCCAATTCGACACGGGAGAGCTTGGATGGGTAGCGAAATCGGAGGAGAATGACAAGGCCTTGCAAAAGTATGGCGGATCCAGAAAGGGAATGGGGACCGCCGAAGACGTTGACGGTCTTCATCTAGAGAACCACAGCAAGGAGAAAGAGTTACGAGGAGCTGAATCGAGAATGGGTGCCCTCATGGGGGATCCAGGACCAGCGCAAAAGGAAACTGCCACTACAACCAATGGCGTCAAACCGGCAGGAAAGACTGCCGATACAAACGGCACAGCGACACCAGCTCCTCCAGAAAAGCCTGAGGAGGAAAGCGCCGACAAGACCGCCGAGCGAATTGCCGAGCTGAAATCGCGTGTTACGATCACCAAGGACGGCAAGAAGAGGGTTGCTCCTTTGCTTGTTTCGTCATCCGGGACAGGCTTATCATCCTTGCCGCAGGCACAGCTTGTTGGTGCAAGCTCAACAAAACCGGTTCAAAGTGACATACCCCAGACGATATTGGATCTCTCAAAGCCATATGACGGTCTACCTCGGGGCGGTATCGCGGCAATGCTCCTGGGAAATAAGAGAAAAGCGGTTGTCGTGGAGGGAGAAGAGGAGGAGGAGCCTTCTGCCAAACGCTCAGCTACGGGTCCCGTCCCTATAGTAGTAAATGGGGTTGATGGTCTAGAGCCGGCGCCCCTTTCAGCCACCACTCATGGCCTTGTGCCTACGCCCGAATTCCTCCGACCGGCTGTCATTAGCCCCAACATTGCCTACTCTCAGGTCAGGCTGGCTGTCCCTAAGATTCGATCGCACATTCTTCGACCGCTTGAGAGGGGCGTGCTACAAGAGGAGACCAGCCTAGAAGACGCAACAAAGGTACCAGAGAACGTCATTCTGGAGGCGAAGAATCCTGCGCACATCCGCGAACCCGCACGCATCACAGCCACCAAACGTGGCGCCTTGCTATGGCAAGACTTCTTGCCCCGTGCTATTATCCTGGTCGCTGGAAGCAAGCATTTCTGGGCCGCAGCGTGTGAGGACGGGACGCTTCATACATGGAGTCCGGCGGGACGGAGGCTTATGAACGCCATCATGCTGGAGTCACAGCCCGTCATCCTTGAAGCGAGAGATTCGTGGTTGCTCTGCGTTACCGCGGTTGGCTTATGCCATGTTTACAACATCAAGACCATGTCGTCACCTCACCCACCTGTTTCTCTAGCCCCTATCCTCGACATTGCGATGACCTCGCTATCACCTCATGGCGCAACTCCAGCGCCTGGTGTGACGTCTGCTCATCTGAACAGTTCTGGTGTTATTGTTGTGACCTTGAGCAACGGGGACGGCTTTTACTATTCAACAAGCTTGTATGCTTGGCAACGGTTGTCGGAATCTTGGTGGGCCGTGGGCAGTCAGTACTGGAACAGCAACGATTCCTCCGTCAGCGCGCTACAGACAACAGCGGTGGGCCCAGTTTCCGGAGCTAAGAACGGGGAAGGAGAAGCCAACGTCTCAGCCGGAATCATCCCATACCTCGAACGCCATACCACGACTGAATTCCTTCTCAAAGGCCGGGCCTATACACTTCAGCGCCTCGTCAAGGCCCTCCTGGCAAGAGACGGGTTTGAGAACTTCGAAAGCAGCGTCAGCATTGCTCATCTTGAGAACCGCATTGCGGGCGCTCTGGCCTTGGGCGCACGGGAAGAGTTTAGGCTCTACCTGTTCATGTACGCCAAAAGGATCGGAGCCGAAAATCAGAAGACCAAGGTTGAGGAGCTACTGAATAGCTTGATTGGAGGCGTTTTGCAAGACGCAGATGATGGAGAGGGATGGTTTAGCAAACAGGACAAGCTTTGCGGGTGGGACCGTAAAGACCTCTTACAGGGTGTTGTCCTTATCTTGGGTGAGTCTACCAGTGCTACTTCCTTCCAACAAGTGTTATGCATGACTGTTCTAACTCGATAACAACAGGCAAATTCCGCGATCTCCACCGGTTGACTGTGCAATACGCCAGGATATTGGACATGACCTTGGGTGACGAGGAGAAGGAGACCACCGACGAGGGCATGGAGGTGGAGGACTAGGCGTCCAGCCTCGTGTCTGACTTGGTTGGGCCCTGCCCCTTGGTTGTGAAGCCCAAGCATACCAATGCCATCAGTTCTACCACCTTCCCGTCTGGTGGCACCAGAGTCGAAGATCAACAGAGGACCAAGACGCCCAGGAGTCCAAAGACCCCCTACAAAGGGACAGGACACAAAGCAAAATATCCCATGGTCACCCGTTCCGCCTCAAAAACTAAGCGTTTCATCCAGCGGATGAAGGACCAAGTATCATCTTCGTGAGGGCCAGCTCTATGCAATGGGTATGATACGACTTTTGAACCTGGAGAGGATCCTACATAGGCCTGTGCTGTGTGCACTTGAGCACAACAAGATTACTGCTTCGCGGCAAAAGCTGACGAAGCGGAGGACCGATGGGAATATGGACTACCCCATACGAGGCTTCGTATATACCGTGGCCAGTTAACGCCCAACGCATTCTTCCCCCGTAATGAACAAGAGGCAGACATTCAAAGAAGGATTCGAGGCGGCAAAACTGACTCTGCAAGCATCCTGTGACAACAAAGCAAATCATCATTTTTACCTCTTCCGTCTCTCAGATTATCAAAAGGTTTAAATCTGTGTGGGGGTTATCATTCGGAAGGCCTTTTCTACTACATATCGGCGTTAACTGGAGGTTTCTCAAAGAGACAGCACTGTGATGACTATCATCAAACAAATAGACAGCTTACACGAGCATTGATTCTACCTGTCATAAGTTCTGCACTCTGCACATCTTTGATGATCAACTGGTGACCACCTGGTGACATGTACAAAAACCACCGAAGGAAGGAATGGACCTTTGTTGACACCGCCACGTGCCTGCAATACAACACTGTCGTAATACAGGATATATAAGGTTGTAACATCCCCTTACCCACCTACCATTCCAGTTCTCCCGTCACTCCATCCCATCACACCACCCAAACGACTCACCGGTTAATCTCCAACAAAACACGTCCAACAAACCACCAACACTCAACAAACCACACTTTCAACCATGAAATTCCCGATCCTCACCTTTGTGCTCCTCACCATACCTATCACCGTCAACTGTCAATCAACAGACCCAATAATAACAACCTTCCAATCCTTCGCCGAACCAGACTGTAACGACCAGGGCTGGTCAACGGGGTACACCTTCTCCCACTCGCAGGCAACGGGGGATTGTATGGGGTTGTATGAGAGCAAGTCTGTCAGCGTGACATATTTAGATGCTAAATGCCGGGGTAAGTCCCATTTTCCCTCCCTGAACATTGACCTTGCTTGCCTATATTCGGTGTCTTGTTCTTGTGGGGCTTTTTGAATCATGAACTGTCGATTTGTGGATGGCGTTGGGAAGAAGCAGGCGCTGAGGAGAAGTATGGGAGAGGGGGAACGTGATAGGACCTGGGGGTGGGATGTGGCAGGAGGGTTTGAAAGGGAGGGATTCCGGAAGGAAGGAAGAGTGCGTGCTAACATTGATGATAGTGACCATCTACACGGAACAGGGATGCAAAGATCCGGGAGTGGTGATGGGTGTCGGGGGATGTTTTTCTGGTGGGGAGAAAGGGTTCAAGGGGTATAGGGTTGACTGTCCTTGGTGGTAGGTGCCCCTGGTGAGCTGTTGCATGGTAAAGCTGTGGATGGAGGGATGCGGGGAGATGTTTGGTGTGATTTGGCATTGGGAGTTTGGCGGGTGGAAAGCAGAAGGATTGGTGATGTGTTGAGGGTGAGAGGTTTGGTGTGTTGGATGTATTCGGAAGATGAGTACACGGTTCATGTGGAAAGAGTGAGGCAGCTTTGAGTTGATTTGCTCGTATTTGTTTGGGGGAAAGATGGTCGACGGACGTTGGATGTTTTGTCGGGCAGTGCCGTATCTGGACTCGAGATAGTTGATGCGTAACCGGCTCATGATCTTTCACATTGTCATCAGAAGCTTTGCTATGAATGTAGTTGAAGAAGTTAGGAGTGACTATTGCTCATAGCACCCCGGTGGTTTTCCGGATCCCGGATCCGAGGGACCCACAAATCCGGTAAGCGGGTCCACGGGAGCGGCCCGGGTGGATCGAGTGATCCCGATGGTCTGCCCGAGCCCTTTCAACATCGAGATTCACTCTTCGAATATGCGGCAAGAAACCTGCTGGTGATCTCGTGGAGAAAGTACAGTAATGCCAGGTACTCTGTAAATGATACCCGAATTTCGGCGCTTATGGTCGGTGAGGTGTTCTTGAGCTTTCACTTCTCCGACTGAATTTGCAAATACCATAATCAATATTTCCGGTTGTCAGTGGAAGATGGGCAGTAACCCGCCGCGCCGTCAAGGTACCGTATGATCCTGTTCAACTAGTTCATTTTCATTAGCAGCGTCAAGACTGTTCGATATTTACCTTGATCAGCAACCTGTGAAGCCTGCCATTGCTAGGTGCGATACTGTGACTACATCCAAACTTGAATATGGAGTCCTTCCCCCTTATGTATGAGATATCGAAAGATCAATCTAATCAAGTAATTCGAATAACGTGGCGAGGCTATGCTAGAAACTATCAAAGAAGCTGAAAGGAAAAAGACAATAAGTCTTCAAACGGCTTCAGGCCCGACTCGACGGAACCTAAAGATCAAACTCAAGCAACTTTGAAAGTCTTCTCTTCTGCTCGTTTTTGACAACGGACTTGGATGCATACCTCTCTTTTCCTCCAGCATCTCTGGACTTCTTATTCCCCAACACAGCCTGACATTTTTTTATATCTTTTTCCCCTCCCAGAGCTGCGATCAACCCAAAAGGGTTCACCCACATACTCGCAACGAAGAGTGACTGCACTGCACTTTGACCAATCACCAGGCAGGGCATCGCCATGGTGGTTAAGCTTTGCGCGATGTAACACCCCAGTTTCCCTTGATAAACGCCAAGTCACTTAGCCACCACATCAACGGCCCGAGTCTTGGCGTTTTCGCACAGCAAGCCCTTTTGGGAAGTGGTGGTTGAAGCAAGGCCATGTTATCGGTCGTCAGGGCGGAAAGAACTTGTTCCGGTAACCTGGTCACCGTTCTTCTGGAAAGATCACAATCATCTGTACCGAAGAGCTGTGATGGAGAGTGCCTGGGATGACCCGAGAAATTTGTCGAGGCTTATGGAATACCTAGATATAGTTTCGTACCTATCTGGCCTGAAATAGCTGAGGTGTTCAGCAAGGCGTCGGATGAGTCTTGCGGGGCAACACCAAGAGGATGCTGTACCTATCAGAAAAGCCATTGTTTGTTTCTCACGGTGGTGATAAGAAAGGGAAATGATGTTCGAAGTTGTGTGACACAGCCTGGTACGTACCGTTTCCTTGCTTGGATGGGCTGCGAAACGCCAAGCCAATAGTCACGATACCTGTCGACAGCCACACCATGGAAGCTGGCCATCGAATGGATGAGTTAGCCGAGCAAGAGCAAGGGACAGGAAACCTTATCCTTTCCCACGATGAAGGTTGTCGCTTGGAAAACTAAGGGACTACGAATGGGAATTCACAGAAGTTGCGTTGTGAATGGAGGTTCAGATGGTAGCYGAAGTTCTCGTCTGAACGCGTCCGTGATTGAACGAGAGCAATACGAAGAAAACAGCCACCCCATAAGGGCTAGACCGTCGTTGAAGAGGTCTGTACCTTTTGGGGGCTTGCGAGCTCCGAAACCCAACGTCCTCGCGAGAGATGCAGGTGAGTGCTGGTCCCGATATCAGGGTATCACCACCAACAACCACCGGCATGAATGGCAGGATGCTTCCTTGCCTGGGTTGCGGCTGAAGCAATAGTGTACCAAGCCCTGACATCTCATTGGGTCCAAATGACCAGGAAGCATGCGAACAGGGGCCTTCATGGCTTGCCGTGTGTCTTTTCTTGGCTACAGAGTTCACAGATTCTGCCTCGTCCCATGCAAGAGAACCGACCGAAGCCAAGTTGCTGCGGGCTTGATACCCCTCGAACTCGGTGCCACTTTTGGGTCGAATTCGATGCAGTGTGTCTGGCAGAGCCTTGCCATGCCGACTTTCTTTTAAGTCAGGCCATCCGCGTCTGAGAAGCTCAGGCTCGGGTCGTTTCTTTTGAACCACGGTTCCTTTTTTTCTTTCCGAGTCCCATTCCCAAGGAACTCGACAACATACTGGTTCTGCTAGCATTTCAGAGCCTCGATTCAAAATGGCCTCATACGAGCCGAAACAACCGGCTGTTGCGACATCCACAGAATGGAAGCAGTCCTGGTCAGCACCCAAGGCCGCGCCGGGGAGTGAGGAGCCATGGACTACCGAAACACCGATTTGGCATGTCGTTGTGCGAGGTTTCCAGATCTTCTTTGGCCTCGTAATTGCCGGGTTGGCTGGCTTTCTCATTCATGGTTTTCTGATGGACGCTGTCGCGTTTGGCCTCGTTTGTGTAAGTCATATCTCCCTGGAAGGCCTTGATGTCATTGACTGACATATTGTAAAGTCGCTTTTTACCTGGATCATCTGCGTCTGGTCCCTGGTCAGCGAAAAGGTCCTCAGTGCTCGAAAAGCGTATAATATCTGGGCGACCTTGTCTTTGGATTTCTTTATGATCATCCTTTGGCTGGCCTCCATGGGTGCGAATGCGGCGAACCGGGCGGCCTTCACAGTTGATGTTAATGTCGAGGGATGTTACGATGATGGAAGCAGCATCAGTGCCAATCACTGCATCGTGAGCAAGCGTGAGCTTGTGAAGCGAGGTGCCGTCGCTAGCAAGGGCGGCCTCGCCATGATGTCTGGTATCGCCGGTCTGAGTGCCCTTCAAATGTGAGTCTCAGGCAATGGATTTCCTGACGAATGTATGTCGCTGACTCGAGCTGGGACCAGGCTCCTCTTCGTCGCAACCTTTGCCTACAACGCGCACAAGTTCCGTCTGTACTACCAGGCCAACAAGGGACCCAAGCCTACTCACAACGGAGCTTTGGAGATGAACGCACAGCACACGCCGATGCTCAGTGTCCAACAAGGAGGACCTGCACCTCCGTCATACCCGCAGTACACCGATCAGCAGGCATACCAGCCGCAGGTCCCCGTACAACAGCCGGTAGAGCAGTATCAACCGACGCCTACAACGTCTCCGGCACCCGCCCCGATCCCGACCCCATCCCCGCAGCCATACCCAACTGGATATCCCGGACAGCAATATCCGGGACAGCAGGCTCCCGCTCAGTATGCTCCGGCTCACCACCCTCCTCAGCAATATGCCGAGGCCCCAGGTCACACCCCGGCCCAAGGTCATACCCCAGCCCAGTACCCTCAAACCACCCAGTCTTACAACTCCAATACGCATGAGATGCCCAGTCACTCGCAAGGATATCCACAGCCTACATCATTCTCACAGTGAGACATGGTACTGTGCGATGGTCGACTCGTGCTGAGGAATGGCGAGCGAGGTTGGCCAATATGGAGTCATGAGGCGTGTTGTCTTGGTTCATGATTATTTTAGATATCCGGCAATGATGTGTAATGGGTCCAGGTTTTGATGCGTGCGGAAATGTCTTGTATCTTTGGCCGGTGCATAGCTGGAGATAGGTGACACGAATCCATCTTTAGCCCTGAAACCATTTTGGGGTCAAGGATGGAGAAGTTGGGCATGTTGTGTAGCACCAGTTGGGGAGCCTGTTTCCACCTGATCCAGGGGATAATGATACACCACTTTTCAATCTTGGATGATGACAGCTGCAGGGTGTGTTGACTAGCAGAAGCTGAGATGCGTGTAACGGTGCACAACCTCAAGTGTCGTCCTTCAGGTGTGTACACAGACAGAAATTCTGGACCCATACGAGCCTGCTCCGTGTATTTGATGATACTCATGCCCTTGTCTCTCGAGTGGTTGGATTGAAGTTGCTTTTCCGAGGTGATCAGGGAAAATTAAAAATGTAATAGGGCGCGTACCGCGAGGGCATCCAAGTTGTTGCCGACTGAACTCTCTTTTGTGCCTGACTTGTTGTATCTCCATGGTGTTGCCAGAGCGAACATCTGATTGCGTGCGCTGCAGAAGGTGACTCGGAACCTCGATGTGCCGGCGCCGAACCCGGACCCAACCACCGATAAGGCAATCGCTGAAAACTGCCTCGGCCCCTTGCTTCCATACCATACCTCTAATTCAGCAAAGGCAGGTACGGCCGCACGAAGCAGCAAGATTGTGTGTCATGATTTGCCCCTGCTGCTCTGATGGTTCGGAAGGTACTACTACCAACTTGTTCTCAAGGTGGAGCCACAGATGTCGTGCTTCACGAGGAAGCTGCCCGAAAGGTAGCTACGACTGTCATGTGGATGGGGAGGCCACACTCCAGTGGGCAGTCACCATGGCGACCGGTTGGATCTGTCTTCGTTGTGGTTCACTTGCTGGCGACGTTCTTCACGAGTTCGTCTTTTCAAATGATGTCAAGCAGTGACGACTGAGGAAGACATGTCTGTTCAACCAGTCGCGACCAAGTGACACTTTGACATATGCAACTCACGCGGCTGGGACCGAACAGTGGGACGGTGATCACAACACCGAGTCCATGGAGTGGTTCGAGGAAGGTCTCACAGTACCTGGTCCAGATCCTTCCAGGACCCGCCGAGTCAACAAACAATCTTGAGTGTCGATGTGTCCAGGCTCGGTCAACAGTACGTCAGAACAGCATGGCCCTTTCCATATCCCCGTCTCCCAGATGGAAACCACAAGTGTGGTACTTTGGAGGTGCCATTCTTGCATGTGCCATTTCACTGACACCTCTCCTTCCTGCCTCCCAGAATTGATCCAGGAAAGAATGGAAGTCTGACGGGTGAACAAAAGCAACAACATCCGAATCCCAAGGATACACGGGAATGAACAAGCCAAACCAAGTCACGTTGACTCGGCTCCAAGTTTTCCACTTAAACCCGGCCTTCCGTCTCCTCGGTTCCCCCCAGATCTTCTTCTCCGTCTCGTACAAGATCAGCTTCAGGAACTTTTTACTTTTTGCTTACGATATTCTCATCTCCAACATCACTTTTGCCAGACACTTCAGTTTCCATCGCATTCTCTCCCATCCAGGACTGCTGCCATCGTCACGGTATCCCCTTCGCCGCTTCCATTCTCGCCTTCTGTTTTCTGGATACCCCCCACCATCATCCAGTGAAGACAACTCTCAGCAAGTGCTCCATCACGACAAGATGAAGCAATATCAGGCCCTCACTCTTCTTGCCTGCGTGGCCCCGGCCGCTGCCCAGGGTGTCACGGCCAAGATCGCCCCCGAAGCCAAGGCCCCCGCGGGATGTGCCCCGAGTTTCGATAGCAAGTTTGAGATCTCCATCTTGGAACTCGGCAACCCGACCAAGAGAAGCGAGGTAAGGCCGGAGTGTCTAGACCCCGGGTGACCAAGATTGATGCTGACGATACCATGGTACAGCAGCAGGCCCGCCAGTGCCATAGCGAAGGCACTCTCGTTTCCCAGCTTGTGGATGGTGTGATGACCGACGCCCACGGTCGAACCGGATACATTGCCTCGAATTTCCAGTTCCAGTTTGACGATCCCCCTCAGGCCGGTGCAATCTTCACGGCTGGCTTCTCGGTATGCAACAACGGCTCTTTGGCGTTCGGCGGGTCCACCGTTTTCTACCAATGCCGCTCTGGTGACTTCCAAAACCTTTACGACCGCTGGTGGGCTGAGCAGTGCAGTCCCGCAGAGATCTTGGTGATCCCTTGTGGTGACAGCCACCAGGACGCTGCGATCAACGGAGTCGTTGTAGGGACCACAGTCCTGCCCACGACAGTGGTTGTCCCACAGAGTGATGGAGAGGGGAAGGCTGTGGTTACCACGGCAGCTGTTCCGCTATGCTCTGTTGGCCAGATTGGAGATGGTATGTCGTTGTCTCTCCCTTCCCACTCATTGTTGGTCAAGTGTTGAGACTGACGTTGCCAATGTAGGTCAAATTCAGGGACATCCGACCCTCTGTTCCGAATTTGAGTTCCCCACGCCACAGACGGACCTGGTACCCGTATCTGAGTATGCCGATGGTCAGATCCAAGTGACACCTCCTGCCCCTGGTACACCTGGAAACCCCAAGTCGCAACCCACGCCCTCTAACTCGGTTCCCAACATCTTCCTGACGACTACTCCTGCTTCCGGATCCCCGCCGGCCCAGAAGACCGTGGTTCCTCCCGGGGGCGTTGTCGTTGCCAGCTTTTCCAAGCCGCACAAGCCCAGCGTCGTGGTCACCAACGATGCCGGCCGCCGCTGGCTGTCTAGCATCAACGGATACATGGGTATTGTCATGGGCGTTGTGGGTGGCCTCCGGTTCCTCTGAGCAGAACTACGTCCAAGCGGAGTCACCCAGTGGGTTAGGGGTTGACTGACGGGTTAGGGGGAGTTTTTGGAGTCTCGGGGTATAGAGCGATAAAGTGAGGAAGTGGATGGATGATAGGGAGACGTGTGACACCAGTGGTTGCGACGTCGTGGTTAGTAATGAGGGTGACGGATGTATATAGAATTAGGGAGGCGCGCCACAGCGGGCACGTTTAATAGGGTTTGGGCCCAACATTGTCGTTTCTCGATCTCGTGATGCCGAGTGAAGTTGGTGATACTTGACTTCAGGTGAGAGTTTCCCGATTGCGTGGTGTTGAGTTGACATGCTGTACAGTGCAATACTGGTTTGTTTGTTAGCTCGAGACCTCGGGTCAACTTCCCTAGGCGTTTTCATATCTATTAATGCATTTCGTTCCATAATCAAAGCCTGATATCGATCTTGAATATCCCAATTGCGATGCTGAATATATTATATTAAATCTTATTAATGCATTTCCGATCAATCCTTCAGCATATCCCATCCGTACCAAATCATTTCAACGTGTCCTTATGAGGTTTGGGATAACTCGGCATAGATCTTGTCCAAAATACCAGGAGTACCAAGCTAACAAGCAAACCAGCATTAGATTGTAGGCCTTGAAGCCCTGAACCAATTGGGTCATAGCGTTCAAGTGCAGCCGGCAGGCAGCCTGGACCTTGCAGGACCCACCCGATTTCCAGTGGGCGTTAACGTCACGGCTGCTCCCAAAGCCGACGGCGCTGTGCATCCTTCAACGAGGCACATAATAATCTTCGAAATACGCTGTTCATTCTACGACAAGCTCACGACTGGAAACCATCCGTGGCAGCTGCCCCCTTCTGCGCATGACAATCAATCATTCCAAGCACCCGTCCAGCATCACGTTCTAGTTCTGGAACCAGCTCTCCATCAAGCCGCTGCCTGGCTCCCGCAATCCTCCAACCATGGCCGAATACTGGAAATCCACGCCCAAATACTGGTGCAAACACTGCTCCGTCTTCGTCCGCGACACCCCTCTCGAGCGCAGAAACCACGAGTCGACCGCCAAGCACCAGGGCGCCATCAAGCGCTCCCTGCGCGATCTACACCGGTCTGCGGACCAGCAAGAACGAGAAAAAGAACGGGCGAGGAGGGAGGTTGAGAGGTTGAATGGGGTTGTTTCTGGGTCTGGTACATCAGGGGCTAGTGGGAGCAGCAGTGGTRGGGCTGGACAAAGAGGTGGACATAAGCCTAGTAGCAGCGGTCCGACAGGAGCCAATGCCGCTAGTGTCGGCTTGAGTGAAGCGGAGAGACAGAGGCAGCTGGAGCAGTTGGCTGAGTTGGGGGTGAATATCCCGACGGAGCTGAGAGGGAGTATGGCGATGGCGGGGGAGTGGGAGGTTACTAATGTTAGGGTGGTCGACGAAGCCGAAGGTCAGAATTCCGGTTCTGGTGCTGGTGGTGCCGGTGGTGCTGGTGTGATCCCTGTGGGTGCAGAGGGGAGAGCGGTAGGTGTAAAGAGGGAGAGGGAACGAACGGAAGAGGAAAAGGAGCAGGAGGAGGCTATCAAGGGATTGTTTAAACGGCCGAGAAAGTGGGGCGTGGGGAGCAAGGTGGCGAAGGTGGAGGAGGATAAGGAGTTGGAGGAGTTGTTGAGTGGGGGGATTCCACTTAAGAAGGAGAATATTAAAGTTGAGGAGGAGGAGGTTAAGAAGGAGGACGGTGCCAGTGGAGAGAGGGTTAAGAAAGAGGAGGACAGTGGAGAAGGAGGTGTGAAGAAGGAAGATGATGCGGATGCGGAGGAGAGCAGAAGCATTCCCAAGGTTCCGGCTATCAAGAGCGAGCCTAGCGAGGGAGTGTCGGGGATTGCTGATGAAGTTGCCCCACCGCTTGTTACGGGCGAGTCTGATGCTACGGCTGCGGCTGCGGACGCGGTTCCGGCTGTGGTGTTTAAGAAGCGGAAACCGAAGAATGTGCGACAGAAGTAGTGGGCTTGTGTTCTGCTAGAGATATTCCGGACCTTCCATGTTGTATTCTCATCAATGATACCCTTTTACTACCCTTGGAGCTTACTCTAGCCTGTGGCCGAACTAACTGACATTGAACGTAAGTTTCGTTGCTATGATGATCGACGTGGTGACCAACATCACCGACCTACAAACTGATAGTGTAGAAGGGTATTCAATGCTGAACATTCCAGTCCAGCTAAACACCTTGCAAGCATCCGCATTACTCTCCCCCTATTCACTCGGACAAGAACAATAGGCCGTAAACAAGGACAAGCTCTCATGCTTATCGTCTCGCGGCACAAATTCTGAAGTCCGAACATCGTCATATCTGATGAATCCCCCGTTCTTTGTTATCAAGAGTCAATGCCTCAACGGAAAGCACAATGGATACCAACGGACAAGTTACCCGCAGTACCCAGCCGCGCAGGGCGGACAAGGCTCACAAAAGGCACTTGAAACCGGGGAAGCACACAACTCACCCGGACAATGGGCTTGTTCTTCCGCTCTCCTGAAAACCTGTGAACAGCTCGAAACAATTTCTGGGGTTTCATAACTGTCAAATGACATAAAACCCGCGAGGTTCCGGCGCGTAGGCCTTCAAGTAAAAGTCCATCAAGTCAAACGCATAGTTCCCAGTCTTACTCGCCTCAGTCAAGAGACGTAGCTCACCTTACAGCCTAACCATCACCATCAGCAACCATGCCAATCCCCTCCAGCTCCTCCAACCCATCAGACCCATCCGATCCATCCAACTTCTCCACCCCTCTCAGCCCTCCCTACTCTCCCAGACCTCTCAGCCCTCCCAGCCCTTCTTCAAGTTCCCCAACCCTCCCCTCAATCACCTCCTCCCTCCTGCAAACCGCCTTCTCTCTCAAGCGCGACTTTCGCTTCCTCAAACTAATCATCCGAGAGTCCAGCCATTCCCCTCTCGAAATCGCACTTGATGAATCCGAAACCCACAAACTCCTCCGCACCTCCCTCACCCGGCTCAAACACGCAACCAAATCCTTCATCCGCGATGCCAATGTTTTGTTGGATGAGGTGGTGAATCGGTCTTTTGGTGCTTATTTGCGCCGCTCGGGTTTCCACTCGGGGTCGGAAGAAGAAGAAGAAGAGGAAGAAGGGCACGTTCTAGACATGACTGTTGAAGAAAAGGAGACGAGGAGGGAGTTGAGG
Source organism: Neurospora pannonica FGSC 7221 (assembly GCA_009805235.1). Taxonomy (NCBI): domain Eukaryota; kingdom Fungi; phylum Ascomycota; class Sordariomycetes; order Sordariales; family Sordariaceae; genus Neurospora; species Neurospora pannonica. Next base: position 31,953 of record RANY01000063.1, on the reverse strand, counting down.
AGGTTGCTTGGGGTGGTGGAGGAGCTGAGGGGGGTGTTTCTCAAGAAGGCCGGGAAGTACGTGTTGCGAAGTGGGAGAGGAAAGGACAAGGAGGGGGATGATGATGATGGGGAGGTAAGCAGGGAAGTGGCAGATTTGGTGGTGGGGAGGTTGATTGGGAATGAAGAGGGCGATGGGGAGGAGGGAAAGGGGAGGGAAGACGAGGATGTTAACAAGGGATTGGAGAGGTTAGCCGGGCGGTTGGGGAAGGGGAAGATGGAGGAGGTAAGAGTTTGCCGGCTTTGATGGTGAGATGTGGATGGGAAAGTTGTGTAGGGCGTGGGTTGGTCGTCAAGGCCGTATAGACCGGGTTTGTTAGCGCTTGGATAGATGAAGTAGGGTTTTTTCGGTTTTTATTAGCCGTAACGTTTGAGACATTGAATCAATTGACTCCTCTTGATCACGATCCAAATCTGGTCAAGATTATCGATCCAAAAAAATCAAATTTCACATTTGACGACAACAGTGTCGTCGACAGCAATAACACTTTCACAGTCATTGTCGTGACAGGGGTAAGCTCTTGGCACTGGTCTCCTTTTCTACCTCCCCAATCGCCAACCATGATACTCAATCATCGGAGGGACATCGACTGACGACCATCCGTTTCCATTTTACTAACTGAGAAGTTATCGAGGCCGATAAGGTACATCCGACTGGGTATTCATTCGGTGTCTATGACGCTTTGCGCTGTCATTGAAGGGTCGTTCAACGATGGTCCCAATGCTCCGGCGATTTGCGTCCGAGCGGATGACGTTTAGAGTGGATCCCACCCCCTCGACTCCTCGACAGTGATATAAGTGCTATCCCCGATGAAAGACAGCAGCAACTGAGAGGAGATCGAAACAAACAAACTCCGTCACCTGAATCGTTCAAACAACAACTCCAGCACAAATCTAGAACCAACTTCTGACGAAACATTCGAGGTTTCGACTCATATCCCTAACATCTCGACAAACAAACAACCGCCGACCGAAAAGTCCAGACCACTACTCAAAGGCAAACGCACAGACACATCACCCCCCCTCTTAACTCTTCCATCTATCTTCCATCATGTCTTACGCCGGACACTCCAGTGTTGGCTTCCCCAACATCTACGAGGATGGCGACCAGCGCAACATTCCTCATGCCGAGGTCGATGAACTCGCTCGGCACAGCGGAAAGAACGTGAAGGCCTACCGCCCTCGTATGTCTCTCTGTCTCTCTCAGCACTAACCAAGCAAGCAGGCGTGTGCTGTACCTTGTGTAATGCCATACTGACTCCCATGACACTATGACAGAGGGCCAAGTCGCCGCGATCAACCAGCATCACATGGAGGAGACGCAAAAAATGAGGGAAGAGACAATCAAGAAGGATCCCACGCGTGCTGTGAGTTTGACCACCCATACACCCACTCTGTGACTCCCGTCTCGTGTCTTGTTTTACTTTTCTCCTCCCCCGCGTTTGTCCACAGGAAATCTTCAGTCCAGTTCTCAAGTCTCAGAACGGGATGACTGACTGACTGACATCATGTCCTGCTCCAACAGGCGGAACTCCACGGCAACAAGCCCTACTGGGGCGCTCGCATCGACAAGGAGTTGGCGGAGGAGGATGCGGCCGAGTTGAAGAAGAAGGACCAGAAGCTCAAGCATGGGATTGCTGGAGCGACCCATTTCAAAACGAACAAACACCATAACCTGGAGCCTGAGGAATGAAACAATGACGGTGAACACCATATTTTACCGTTTGAGTAATGTACGATATCATGATGAGATGAGGGGAACGGGTATGGACGGCATATGAGATGATAGGAATGCACGAATGAATGATTGAATCAACCTACTTTTAATGAGCAACTGCCATCTGTTCAACTTCCATCCTCTTGCCATTGGATGGTCTAGATGCCGAGTTTGTCAGAGGGAAGTTGTTCTTGTTCCAGTTGCCCCTGGAGCCGTTTGTCCTGGACTCGTTCTGGAAAGAGAATCAGGAAAGAGACTGTCCCATACTATAGCATGTGAAAGAACACTGGAGGAAAGACTGCGGTTGAGTTAGCTCAGAATAAGATCATTTGTTTCAGAAGAGTGGCCGTGGAAAATGAGAGCCCTCGATCCGAACACAGAATTTGGAAAGACCTAGTCTTGGGAATGTGTGGTGACGTTTCCCATACCGCTAAACCGTTGCTTCCAGTTCCCTTTTCTTCCGGCCACCTTTGATTGCGCCTTCCTCATTTCGTGAAATGACATTTCCACTCGACATGATTGGGCCTGCGACATATGATTCTAGAGCAGGAGCACACTTTTCAAATCTGGCATGTCAAAAGTGCAGCAGCACACGCGTCAGATCCCCAGGGCAGTAAGGCTAGATTGTACTAAGGAAACAGCCTTGGCTTCCACCCAGCTGCGAGACTTCCCCGTGGTTACGCCTCGACATTCGGGGCACTGCGCCTATCCGGTCAATCAGGCATAATGAACGCTTACAGTTGAGCAAACACTGGTTTTCACTTGAAAATCCAGCGGAGGACGCCAAAGCGCAAGAAACGGATATCAGACCTTGCTGATATAGTTGCTTGAAGTAGCTGTTTCTAGTATACATTGGAGCCAGCACCACTACACCATGCAGGGTTTGGACATCTACACCACCCAAGTTCAAGTTTCCAAGGCTCTTATGTCAAGGACGCCTATTCCAACTGCCAGTCGGAGTCGTAACCTGCGAGCAAGAGGTAACAAGTGCCAAGAACTTACAACTACAGCTTCAGAAAAAAGAAGAAGTAGTAAAAATGACTTGTATTGGTATTGCTCCGTAGATGTCCGGGTTATTTTGCCATATAGCTAGCAACCGCTGATGGTAAACAAAGATGACGTCTCCCACCAATAAAAGGAAAAATCCAGAGAATAACGCCAAACATGGTGTGATATGCAGTGATGCTGGAAGGAAATATGCTTGGCTCAAGCAGTCATCATTCCAAGGAACCACTTCTCGTGGGCACGAGGGTCGAGACCGTTAAGCCACTTGACAGAGCCTTGGGCAGTTGCTCGCGCAAGCCTGTCGTAGTTTTCGTTGCAGGTCATCAGCCGAAGAACGGCCTCCTCCCAAAGGTCGATGTTTTGCTCCGGGACGACATAGTCACCATTTTCGTGCTTGGCGCCGGTGACAACGTTGACAGGGAGACAGTATGGCAAGTCGATCTTGGCCTCCTTGAGTCCTCCGGCATTGGAGGCGATGACGGGGATGCCACGAAGCTGGGCCTCAGTCACGACTACTCCCCACGCCTCGAGCCAGACAGAAGGCGCGAGCAGGACCTTGATGCGGTCCCAAATTTCGTCCGTGTTGCTGGTGGTGGGCATGACCCTTGATTCAAAGTGAAAGGTAAGCGTTGGGTTGCACTCGGGGATAGTGGAATATGGACTTACTTCATGTTGGGAAGTGCCTTGAGCTGATCAAGGTGCTTGCCTCGAGAACCCCAGCTGCTCCAAGTGACAAACTGAATCTGCGGCAGTCTTTTGGCGAGCTCAACGAGGATGGAGAGGCCTTTGTGAGGGCAGGGGTTAACCATGCCGACCTCGAACTTGTCAATGTTGTACCGCTGAACGGGCATGCCTCCGGTGCGAGCATCGAGGTAGGTGAGGGGGCTGTGAACAAGGAACGTCGTCTTGAGTCTTCCGTAGTGCCAAGCATAGTCTCCGATGGCCTTCGAGACCACCCAAATTCCTTCAAGCTCTCTAAGCAGTTGGTCCTCGACCTCAGGGGACGAGCAATGACCCAAAATGCCGTTGCAGTACGGGCCGAAAGGCAGCTGCTCAGCAGTGTGAATGACATTGATTCTTTTGAACGTGGGCCGCAGGGCGTGGTCAGCCGTGACTTTCATCGTGACGGGATCGTTGAAGACGACGTGAGTAGGACGGTACGCAGTGATATGCTCGGAGAAGATGTCGATCAAGGTCTGCATGCGCTGAGTAATGGAGCGGTCCTGGAAAACAGATGTTAGCACTCGATCTTGATGTATGGAGGATGGGGGAAAGGTACCTCTAGGTAATCTTTGGTGTCCTGCCAGAATTCCCTAGTGGGGTAAGCTTCATTGAAGGGGACGCGAGAAATGACAATATTGTGAATGCCATGCTCATCCATGAATGTCTTGACATCCAGTTCGTGTTGGTTTCCCTTGGAGTCGATGACTGGCAAAGCCGAATGGTTGGTCACGTTGGGCTCGACCCCTTTGGCTCTGGCCAGCTCGGCGTACTTCTCGACCTCGTCTTCAAAGCCGTAGCAGATCTGAGCCGCGTCGTGACCCAGCAGGCGCAACTGGCGGAGAAGGTTCACGTTGGCCTTGTATCCTCCTGAGGAGGGAGTGAGACCTTGGGCGGTCTGTACCAAAAAGACGCGCATTTTGGCCATCAGAATGCCGTTGGCGCCCACGCGGGGTCCGTAAGGAGCGTCGGTAGAAATGGTCATGATGACCATGGAGGTGTTGAGGGGAAGAGAAAAAGGAACGAACAACTTGAAAAGTCAAGTCAGCTCAAAAAAGAAGAGAATTCGAGTCTCGCAACCTAGTCAAAATGGCGAAGAAAGCTGTGAGGTCTCTATGGTGCTGGAGAGGAAAGGAAGATGTGAGAGAGGAGGAGGGGGAGGAGGGGGAGGAGGGGAAGAAGGGTTTTGTTCAAGCTGTGGGCTTTAAGAGGGAAACTGGAAGGTACGATATCAGAACTTTACCCGTCCCGCGTCCCAAGTGCCTTCCTTTGCCCCACAACTTCAATACCGGGGATCAGTCAAGAGAAACCCCCCTATCATCTTATGAGATAACGTTGAGCCTCATCTGAACTCAGTCACGCGCCAGTCCTTCAAGCGTTTCAGTCGAAATTACAGCGGTGGGAGTTCGGGCTAACTGGCCGCTTTCTTGATGGGATGACGAAATACGCACTTTGTATCTTGGATGCATACAGACCCAAGGTGGATTTCGGCCAGAAAGACGAAAAAGCCTGTGCAGGGGAATACAAACAGTCCGTTCAACCCTACAACGGGCACAATCGACAGCAAGAGGGATGAGGTATCTGACGAGGCAGCTTGAGAACTAGTCTAGACGGGAGGTGGTAGGTAGGCCATCTTGGCCGATAAGTACGTCAGATACAGTCGTACGAGAGTGAGAAAGCTCCATGGAAGCTGAGAGACAGTGAGGCTAAATGTACTCAGACGTAGCAGGTTCACGGTACTTTCAGTTTCTGCCGCTCGAAAGCGGTTTGTTGCTTGCAGCGCAAAGTCCAAGCACTTGCAGGAACAACTTCTTTGAAGATGGGTGTCACGAACAAGCTGCAACCACAAGCGTGGGTTGCCAGCGCGTGGGATCATGTTGGGTCGGGTCGTGCTGGCCGTGTGCAAGCTTCAAATTGCCGTGGCCCGATATTGAGAGTCCCACCACAGGTCCTCCACGGAAGCCGCCCATGTGTAGACGGGAGTTGCTTGTGGAGCTGTGAGAAAGAAAGACATGGGGCATTGCAGTAGCTCCACGGAAGTTACCTGACAAGTGTATGGTGAGAGCAACCTCAAGGCAGATAAGAGCACCCAGGGCATGAGCGGTACCCTTCATGATGATGATGCAGATAGGCCTGTCGTCATGAGCGTGAAGTGCAGCTCAACTCTGAATCAGAGCTCAGAGCACAGCATACACCAGGACGGGGAAGCATCCGTTGTGCGAGTTTGAGTCGGGTGTAACACGAACATTGCAGTCAGTACGTCGCGACTCCTAGTTCGTACGTTGCCCTACACAGTAAGGTATTGTAAACGGTATCTCTGCCTTGGGCAAACCGAGCGGGAATCACCCAATCAAGAGGGCTAAATGGGTGAAGTTGCGGCACAGGCGACTTCCTTCCCTTTCTGTTGCCACGCCCGCAGCAAAGCGTCGGCAGCCGACGAGGCAATCGAGACTTTCTGGAACAGGCAACAGCTCAGGCTACCAAGCTACCGCTGTGCGCTCGGCTGTGCGACTTGCACAACTTAATCTTTAAATGAACAAGAAAGATGGAGGCCATCAGACGGAAGTCAGTCCTGCGCTGGCCATCCAAGTAAATGGCCCAGCTCCGTCCTGCTTGATCTGCGCAGTGTCATGTTGAGCGCACTCACTGCCGGGCGACACCCGCGGTGCTAGCCCAGCTCTCTCCCATCTCCAACCGGGTCGCGATCGGAAGCCCATCACCAATGTTCTCCCAGCTGTCGGTCCTCCATATGTAAGCCGTCCACTCGCCCGGTCCGTTGAGCATTGCGTCCACAACATCCTTTCGAAGCCAGAAGCTTACAGTCTGTGTGTCAGCCGTGTAACGGATAGCCCGTGTTGCCGCCAACGCGTCGCCTACTTCATCGTCCAACAAGAGCGACCGCAGCTGCCGCGGCGACTTGCCCTGCCTAACGTCCCAAAAGACGAGCATGAACCGAGGTTCGCGCAGCATGTCGCCCCGAAATCTCGACATCTTGATGCGATCATTGCCGATGCCGTCCACAGCGACTACCGCTTTGCTCGAAACGGAAAATCCATACGATAAGAGAGAACACCACGGGGCCATCAGAGTGGTAAACTCCGCTCCCCACGGCATGACGTTCATCTTCCTCGCGGGATAGACCTTCTTCACCTCTTCCGGTGTCACCACTTCCGCTCTTGGCGCACGTGTTGTTGTGGTGGTGATGCCATCGCAAATAACCCCGAGAATTTCGGAGAGCCAATGAACCGGATAGCCAACCTCGTGCATTTGAGCAGTCAATCGAAAGAAAACAGTCAAATTGAAGGGCTCTTGGACCAAAGCGCCGTCTTCAAGGGAGGTGTGTCGAGGATAGGGAAGATATATCTTCAAGAACCATGCGTAGAGCCATCTGTGAAAAGCTGGGCACGCGTCATAGGCTTCCCCCAGGTGAGTTTTTCGATAGACTGGAGCTCCCGGGTAGCATACGGCTCCTCAGACGGGAGATTCGTGGAAGGCGCCAACGTTGAGGTAGAAGTAGTTGGTGATCATGGCTTCAGATAGCATAAGGGAATTCCCAGCCTGAAACCGCACGTGTAATTTGAGTTTTGAAGAGTTGAGCGGACTTTGAAGCGCACATCGGAGTTGGGTGCTCTCTTCATCGTGTCATTTTCTCAGGCAAATCAGGGCCCGGAAAGCGTTGACCGGCGGGGAGTTTGGGGAGATGCGGGGTCCTGATCAGAGCAGCGGTGATCCACAATTCAGGGGCGCTGTGTGCCAAGACAAACAAACTTCCGCATTTGTCGCGTATGACCCCCCAATGGGATCTTGCAGGCCGATGTTCTTCCTCGATGATGTTGACGATATTCACTATTTACGACGATTAATCTTGAGATTTCAGGAGTGCTACCTATGGGACATTACAAGGAGCCAGGAGTAAGACTTTTCGTGGAATCGAGGCTCCCCCGAGCACCTCATCTGCAACTTCCGTCCCGCTGCGCACTGCACCTTCCTCCCGCGGCCACGCCTGGCAATCTCCACAAAATCTTGTGAAAAGCGGGGCACAAGAAATTCTGTCCTTTGCCATGATAGTCGACATCGCCACATTTTAAGAAAGCACATCAAGGATTGAGCGCATGAGAGAACTAACAGATAAGTTTATATAGGTCTTAAAGCATATTTGGACATTTCCAAGGTGCTCATGAAAAACGTAATGGTTCTGTCAACAAGTGTCTTCCCAACCTCTCTCGCCGTCTCCATTTCTTGTAGGCTGCATCCCAGTTTCCACTTTTCCAGCATCGCATACTCGGCCGATGCCCGGGCCCGGTTCGACATTTTACCCCCGACCTGCTCCGCTGCTCCTTCCTTGTCTAGGTGTAAGCACGAAGCTGCGTCGGCCCCTCCTTCCATTGCTTTTCCGGGAGGAAGTGTCGACTTTTCACAACAGCGAGGGCGGAAGGTGCAGAGTCAAAACAGGTAAGGTAACGGTAACGCCCGGGCCTGTACAGCTGGGGTATCTGCGTAGGATGTTCGTTGTTCCGAACCCGGAATGCTTTCATTTGCACTGAGTCTGTATGGTTGTGTCCTTGTATTAGCCGTCGCGGAAGATCAAGGTGATGCTCACGTGTTCCTTGACTTGCAAGCAACATCACGCGTCTCAGACACTGGCAGCCCCTCAACATCAGATCTCACCACCGCCCAGTTACGGGAGTTTTGTTGCTGTCAGGGCCACTATGGCAGTAATCAATCACAGTTCAACGCAACAAACTTGTTCAAGCTCTCCTGGTTCAATTTGAAGATATCAGCATCTAGCCGGGCCTCTGAAAGCACAACTTGCAAGCTCATGGAATACGTAATCACGCCCCGGTATCCAACGACTGCTGGAACATCAAAGACGATGGGAATGAAGCAAGTAATCTCTGTTTTTGTACGTGTATCTCCCATCTTCCTTTCCCCGAATTTCGGATTCCCTCCTGTCCGCCCTGGACAAACATGCAACGAAAAGCTCGATCCTGTACTTGCGCCCATCTAGTCCATGCCACCATGAGGACGGTAACAGACCAAGAGAAATGGGTTGCAATGTAGTCAAGTCCCCTCCGCTATGATAACAGAGAACTGACGATCCGTTCCTCTCGTCTAGATAATATTAGCAGTAGACCCCCCAAAAAAATGATGCCCCCCACCACCAGAAAGAGTGAGAGCAAAAGAGGAAGAAGAGGGAAGACCAGATGATGAGTCGCTCAACTGCTTTCTTCCACACCTCGATCCATGAAGCATGCCTGAAGCATGCCTGACGGACTTTGCATCCAGCGCCAGCTATCCGACATGGCAAGAAAAGGAGAAGAAGAAGAAGAAGAAGAAGTAGAAGAGGAACCACAACCCATATGCAGATTGACGCCAAAAACCATGCCCGGTGCACACCAACGCCTGTCTGTCACCACCATGCCATCGCTTTAGAATCCGTGGAAGTCAAAATCAATCCTTTGCTGCCAGACTCCACGAAGAATCCGATACCATTGTTGCGTTTGTTTTCAGCTGAAGGCCATCCAGATCCAGAGCAGAAACGTTATAGCTCTGTGGGTCGGCTGAAAAGGTTCATCGGCGATATCCCATCCTTTCAGAGCGGCGACGATGGCACCTCGGACGCGATGCCCTTCAAAATCCGTCGCTCTTCAACGGTGATATCCGGACCGTTGTAAAGGAGTCGTGCGGCAGCGGTACGAACAGCCTGCATCTCCCTCAACGCAGCCTGATTCACATCAGTGAGCCCGTCCGCCTTCGTCTGCAAATACTGGACCTGGGCCATGAGGAAGTCGATGGTCCTTTTCATCGACACCATCTCAGCCTTGGCCTCGAGGAGCTCATTCTGGAGGCGGACGCTCCAGGCTTCGACGCCCTCGTCCACCGGTGCGTCCAACTGCATCAACATCGGAGACGGCGACGGCGGAATGCTGTTGTTCTGGATAGCGTTGAGCTTTTTCCTGAGCTTTTTCAGCTGGCTGAGCTTTTCGGCTTCTTTGGCAGCCTCGGCTTGGCTGGCCTGCCTCTCGTTCTGCTGCCTGGCCTTCTGCCGGCGCTTGGCATCGGCACGCTTCTGGGTCCTGCTGCGTTTCTTCTTGGGGGGTTCTGGAGACGGAGAAGCGCTGCCGGTTCTCGGCGGAGTGGTGGGCAACTCAGCCAACTCTTTGTAGACGGGCCTTTGATGGAAAGTGAAGACGTCGCCGCTGGTGTCGACACCGAAACCGAAGTCGACTTGGCCGGAGGTGGTGGATTTGGTGGAAGTGTGGGAGGACGGGGAGCCGAAGCTCATGGTAGCCTCGGAGGTTTGGTCACTACTGGCACGACGACTTTTCTCGATTTTCTGGGCGACTTCGTCAATGAGCTGCTTGATGTTGTTCATCTTGAAGGGATCCACGTCGTTGAAGTGGTTCTTGTTGGCGTTCCGAGTGCGGGAGCTCGACCTCGCACGTTTGTGCGAGCTATCGTCGGAAGAAGCGTCCTCATTGCCCGAGGAGGATCGCTTGCGGCAAACAACCGACATGGGGGCTGACATGGTGAATATTTGATGGGATATTGATAGATGGGAATTCGACGGGATTGCAGTGCAGAAAAAGGTATCTGGGTGCCAATGTTGCCCTCGAATGCCTTGTACCAAGCTGGTCCTGTTGTCTTGTACGGTGCTTGGTAGACCAGAAGAAGGATGAGTCTATGGTCAGGGCCGTGACCGAGACTGCCTGATCGTGGGTGAGCGAGGTTGTGATCAGGGTTGTGGTTGAGGTTCTTGTCAGGGTTTCGACTCGGCGACGCTGTGAATCGAGCTGAGACCCGAGAGTGGTTGGCTGGTGGTGAATGCGGAGGTTGTCCGACCGGGCAGCACACTGCTGGTGGTCGTCACTTTGGGACTCGTTCAGTACGAAGCGGCGCCGTTGCCGTTCAGGTCAGGGCCGATTGAGTCAGGGCTGTGTGCGCTGTTATTGATGGGTGTTGACCTGAACTTACGGTCCTGAGGTTGTCAGCTAAGAGCAAGTTGTTGTGCTGACAGAAAGTTGGCAGACGATTTTGTTGGTGGTCAGAGCAGAAAGCAACGAGCTACTTGCGAGCTGTGATATAGTTTGCACGTGAAGATACCAACTTCTACAGACTTCTTTGAGGCTCGCAGGAGGCGAAACCCAATACATCGGATAGAGAGGCTGTAGCCAAGTGAATGGGGAAAGTCAGGATGAAAAGGCCGGGGATGGAAGAGGTTGGAGACAAACCGTTTCCCACGAGCACGAGTTCAGTTATCAACAATCAAGGTTTATTTTACTAATCGCAACTGGTTACTCCAGGTCAATACTTGGAAGAGGAAGAGCCATGCAATATTACAACACCATCGAAGGGTAACCATCAGATGGACCGTACCGCTGGTTATCCCCTCACTTTTCCTGCCTACCCGCGGACAATACACCTCTCTACACAGTCGAGCCAATATCGCCCCATCTGATGTTGGAAAAAGTGACTGTGACGTCCGGCGTCTTCTTGGCAATCTTGTCCGGCTTCCCTTCACCTTCCTGGCATGGCCCGTTTTTCCCGGCGTCCAACCACGCCATTGAGTCTCTTTCGGAGTTCCAGATACTCAATACCATAACCATACCACGACCCAGCGCCTGACCTATTGTCTTCAACCCATCTAACCGCGCATGGTCGTCGAAGTCCCGAGCATTGCAGTACCCCTCCGTCAACGCGCCTTCAAATTTGCCACCGATGGGCGAAATGTTGGCATGGTTGAGAGCCTTGATATTTGAGTCGGAGGTGCTTGGAATCGTCTTTCCATCCTGAATGTAGAGCCTCCTGATCTCGCTGAGGGCGCCAGTCGTCGAGTTGTCATCCGTCAAGAAGCGGGTGACGACTGTAAACGGCCGGGAGGTGTCAACCTTGTGTTCCTGGCCCTTGCCGTAAAACTCTGGGGCACCAAGCCTGAACGGATTGATTCCGCAACCTTTCCTGGCACACACACCGCTTCCTCCCTTATCTGACTTCTCACACTCGTCACCGTTGCAAAGGAACGGACCAGTCTGATTGCAAGGATGCGAAGTCATGGTCGTGGCGCGCGAGTTGGCTTCCCAGATGTCCATTTCGTTGCAGCAAACGCGGGAGGAATTAAGGTTTACCTGGGGTGCAGAAAGAGAGAGTTAGGAGAGACGAAAACAACGAATTTTTACGATGAAAGTTGGGGGGCTTCTCGCTTACCACTCCATTGATAAAGTCGCTCTTAGGACACTGAGCATCGCAGTACCCGGTCCCATACTTCGCCCCAGCCGGGTTGAGTTTACTCCTCCCGCCCGAAAAGTCCATCTCGGACAGGTACAGCGCGCCGTTCATACCGCAACCGATGTTGGACGCGTCCACCTGAAAGCTGATTTCCTGATTCAACAGCTTGATCGGCTCGTAGTTCTCGCCATCCTCCGCCAGGAGGTACACCCGCGGACTGATGCCCCTGTGCTTCTTCCCGTCAAAGAGATAGTTGCGCAGCGTCACGGCCGTGTCGCTCGCCAGCACGCCCAAGCTGCCGTAATCCACGCCCTCAAGGATGCAGTTCTTGGCGCAGGTGGCCTCGTCCGGGCAAAGCGTCTTGTTGGTGGCGGAGCATTCGACGATCTCGCCTTCGGTGTTGTGGAAGGGCCGGTGCCGGGCGTCGCTGACGAGGAACGTCTGCTGGGTCTTGCATCCGCCTGATTTGGTGCATTTCTGGGTTCGAAGACGTGGGTGGACTTCGGGGATGCCGGTGCCGATCTGTTGGGCGGTTGCTGCGGACAGCAGAGAGAGTGATATCAGTAAACTGCTGAGTTTTCGGGAGATCATGGTGCTTTGCTCTGCAAAGTGACTGCGCGAGAAGTTGACGATCGTGGATGTTCGAGTAGCCGCTTGGGTGGACTGGGTCGCGTACTTGGGTGATGAAGGGGGATTGTCCTTGTGGCAGGAACAAAGGAGCTATTCAGATACGTTGGCCCTTGTATTTCTTTGCTTTGGTTGGGACTTGGGGACAAGAAAGCCTTTGTATTTTCACGATGTTCGTATCCTCAAGGACCGGCCTGGATTTTGAGTGTGCTCGTGATCACACTTGGGCTCTCCCTTTTCTCCTTTTTGCAACGTGGAAAGCTAACCTCGGCGTCAAATGATTCATATACATGAGATAACATGCTCAGTCAGGAGCGAAGGTACATTCTTCGGTCCTTTCGAACCACCGACACCGGTCATTGCTGTGTCAGTGTACAATGCTGAAACAAGAAAGCCGGCGTCCAGGGGCAACCGAGGAAGTCACAGGGAAATCGCCGTTGTTTTAACTTTATGGCGTCGGGGACAGTAGGGTGGCCTGGGTAGATGCTACTTTGACACCAATACTGGAATGTTCCTTGCAGCTGGGTCGGCGACGGGACCGAGACACGTATACACGTGGGTGTTTGCGCCTCGACGGAATGGCGCCGGCACTTGCAATCTTAATAGCATCGTACCGACCGGGGCGTTTGAGATACATACATATGTACATTTCCCGTCCCCAGAACGAAACGGAGATAAGAACGTTCTTATCGGGCACTTTTCTTCCCGTTTGTGTCCGAGTTTCATGTCAAAACTTTTGGTCATGGAGTCTGGTCAGCATCCGGGGGGTCACATGACCCTGGTCCTGGTGATAGGTATGTATCCGCCACCGTTTTTCCTCGCCATTTTCTACTCGTCGGTGCCTGAAAGTGGCTGTCAAATTTCCAGGAACATGGGGAGCGGGAAAGGGTATGTACAGGGATACCAGATCCCTCATCCGTCAATCTCATGTGTAACAACAAACTCCAGATATGGACAAACACAGCCAGGCCATTTCCCTAACAAGCAAACTGACACGATCCCTTACATGTATTTTCCACATACATTGGCGATGAGCTTGGGAATGTCCAAGATTTGGAGTACGAACCGTATCACGATGATATACGCCTGATCATGAAATAGCAAGGTAGCCCTCCAAAAAATCACTAATGTGGCCAGGAGTAGGACGGTAGAACATACACAGAACTGATGGGGGCAAAGCAGGTAGGTAGCAGTCTTGTCGGGGGCAGAATCTTATATCATCCTTGTTACCTAGGTATGTTTGCTTTCGACACATCAGTCTTCAACAGAAAAACAGCCTCAGCGGTTTACAATCACCTCTGTAACTTCAGCTACTTTCCCACCATGGCTATCCACGGCATGTGGGAAAACATGAGATCCTTCCAATTCATGCCAATCTAAGCGTCGTCCGGGTAGCTACCAGGAAGGCCTGGGAGGGTGGTGGGCAAATCTTTTGGCAGTCGCTTAATACTCGGAAGTTGCTCAACACTCCAAGAGATCTCCGCGATCTTTCTGTAGGTCAAGTTAACCTCATTGACGAGCCTTCCGGGAGCCTCATATTCCTAATGGGTAAATGAATGTCAGATTTGCTTCTTGTGATTTTTCTCATTGGGTTAAGTCATTAGCTTGCCTCGTCATCCTCGGGAATGGCTTGCTTGGAGACATCCGCCTGCCTCTTGCTCTGGATGATCTCTGAGATTTGCTCAATGCGTTCTCTCAAAACTCCGACATGTTTGCGAGCTGCGAAAAATGAAAGTCAGCGTCCATCACTTCTGCAGTCAGACCTATCTCATCTTCTTACCTGACTCGCATTTTTCGTTAACTGTCGCTCACTTCTGGATGAGGTCCTCTTTTGCATCTATCATTTCAAGAGTCCCTTCGGTATGAATCTCATCGAGCCAGTTATTGAAAATTTCGTAGAATGCCGGCTTCTTCTTCCGGTAGGTATCCAGATCTTGCTGACATCCATTCTCTTCAGCGCTAGCTAAAGAGGCGGATAGGTGGAGATCAAAACGCCAACGCGCTCCTTCAAGTGTCCTCTTTATCTTTGTTATCTTCGCCCGAGTTTCGGCGCAACGAGCGTATAGCATCATCTCTTCTGCAAATCGGTAATCGTTGGGAAGTCGAGTTGATGTTGCGCAATAAGATATACCTGTATACAAGAACAGGGGAGCGAAAGGAAGAATAACGAGCTCGTCAATCTTCCACCCAAGGGAGGGTGATTGTGGATTTAAATTTGTCTTGAGGTGTCGCCGGCGGACGGGATTGATATGGGCTTTGTCAGTCCTGGCTCGCTGACTTCGGTGGGCGCCAACGGTTCAAAACTTGAAAGAACTCGAAGAACTTGGTCGTCAAAACCAACGACATTGATTACAACCTTCAACAACCAGTGCGATAGCTCGCCAATCAACTTTGATTACACTTGAAGCATAGCGCTTGCTCATCAGTCTCAACGCATACGGCGTCCTAGATAACCAACAGCGGCGTTCATTGTTCGATGGGTGGCAATGCCATCTCGTTGGCACTGGGGATAACGGGCCGTTGGGCGAGTCGGTTGCGGCATAACCGGCCGATCAAATGAGAAAACGCCGGGTCAAACAATGGGCAACAAAGCGCTAGGACCGGAGAGCCGCTGAACCAGTACCTTTATGTTCATTCAGTTCAGCCATGGACTAAAGACGCGCCTCGAGTACGTGAGAGGCATATTCTCGGAGATTTACCGCAATGATCCATGTGTTACACAGGTCAAGTTCCGCGGAATTTCACAACCACTGCTGTTTTGGAGCATTTCATGATGCCACCATTCATCGCTATCCAAGAAATACGTTTGACTCCCCGAGTCAGAGCATCCGATGACACTACAACATCGACCAACTGTCCWGATGTCACCCATCCAAGAGACCCCGAGGTTGCCTGTAGATGGTTCGACAAACGGTTAGCATCTACATTTGCTCGAGTGATGCATCGGCGTCCAAGCAGCATGAGCCATGAAGAACTCGAACGAGCAAAGTTCGACCAGAACCTCTGGGTATAAGGGTCCTCGAGGTCCGGATCGACAGTCCCAGTGCCATCAATCCAGCATCAGCACTCGACCCAGCTACAACAAGCACGGATACCACTAACATCCTACACATACAACCCCAACTATACCCCCAAAATTTCCAGAACAACTTTCACCATGTCCGAACTCACCAAGATATGTACGAGGAGGACATCCGCGCGTACGCCCGCGACTCCGACCCCGAGATCGCGGAGGCCGGCAAGATGGGCGAGTCGCTACTGTGGAAGATCTCATACAAGAGTTCTCGAGACAGCCTCATATCGAATATCTACTACGAAGTGAAGCGCTTGGCGGATGCTGTTGAGTATGGGGGCACTGTTGATATCCCGAAGGCGAAGGAGGAGCTTGAGGAGGCAATTTCCAGTGCTTCTTAGACGGGAAGTAGCGATGATGGAGGATAAGTGCTTTGGGGAGGATGAGCCGGAAACGTTGGGAGTTGCAATTGAAAGGGGACGGTACACAACAGAGAGAGAAGTAGCAGAAGGTATTCAGGAGTAACGCATTAAGCTTCATGATTCCTTCCCAGTTGTGTGGTTGTGTTGTGTGCGGGCTCCACATTGACATGGTCAGCATGAACACTACCAGGACACTCGTGGACAGATGGCACGCCACGGTCAAAAATGAATATCTTGAAAGACGCATACTATAGAATTACTCTTCAAGGCCTTATAGCTAGTTTTATTATTCCAATCCAAGGTAGTGGGTGACAGAAAGTGTGCGCCTTTTGCATAGGTTGTTGACATGTGAGAACGCAATGCTAAAGTCTTGTCATTGTCAGTCTTTGTTTTGAGATGATCCATCAAACCCAACTTCGCAGTCAGTAAATTAGATATACCGCACAGATTAGTATTGTTTACATGTTTCATATTCAACCGCTTGATTCGAGGGAGTAGCCCGAAAGTTATCTTGCTCATACCGCTAGTAACAACACCTTTGTCCGCGACGTGATAGCTCACGATGACGCCACGAGAAAGTTTATACCTTGGGTTGGTTAGTGAAGCATAGAAACGGCTAGTTGATGTATATAGAAAAGTAAATATAAATCCAGTACTTCTCTCCTCATTCTATACTTGACCCAAAACTAACACCTCACCGGTAAACCCGACAACGGACACATACCGTGTGCCTGCACTCGAATCTCTAGTACAGACGATTTGAAGGCCCCTAACCCACAGCCACCTAAGAATGCCGGCCGACCCAGCTACCAAACTGCTTGCCCGGGCTAAGTTGAGAGATCTCGAACGCATGCGAGATGCTGAAACTGCGAAGGCTTTCGAAACATACCAAGAGGGTGAACTTGATGAAGTAACCAACGTTCACAACAAGAGGCTCGCGGAGCTAGACGAGATGGTTAGGGCATTGGAAAGCGCTATCACGAGGGCCGATGACAACTTGCAGGAACTTGTATCAGCATGTGAGCGAGTGATGGAGCACTTTGCTAGCAGTTTTCGACAGAAGGATGAGCAAGGGCAAACTGGAGGCTCATCGCACGAGAGGGTCTAACTGTCATGATCGCAGAAGAGAATAGCATGAGAAACCAAAGGAAAAGAGAATGATACCAGATTCCAACCCCTGTATGAAGTTGTGCCGCGCACAGATAGAACTTTCTCCCCGAAGACAAAAGACCCAAAACAACCTGGCCTTCCATACCAAATATCCATCCTCAACCTCCAAAATTCAGAATACCCTCCACTACCATCTATCCGCCAACGCTCTAACACCACCTTCCTCCTAATCCACCTCCTGACCATCCACCTCCTCCTCATCCTCCTCTGCCTTCCTCCGAATCCTCTCAACCTTGGCCGCCTCCTCTTTAATATACTCATCCGCCTGCTTACCCACTGTATCCGCCCACCTTGCGGCTCTAGTCTTGAGCAAGTCCGCCAAGCGCCGGGTCGAATATTTGATGGGAGCATCCTTCGCGACGCCGTCCCTGAGCTTCTCCAGGAAGTCAACAAGAAGCATGATTTCCTCGGGATTGACAAGCCGGTCGATGTCTTCCGTCAAGTACATCACGAACTTTCTCCTTCCTGTTTCATGCTGGATATCGAAGTCGCATGTGGGCTTCTTGGCCGGCGCTGAGTCTCCCTCTGGAGCGTCTTCGGTGGTAGAGGGGTCGATGATGACGCCATCCTTCTCGGCGATACAGTCTGCGCAGAGAGTGGATGTGGACTTGAGGTTGTTTGTGGTATTGGAGGCGCCATTCTTGGAGAGGAGTCTGTTGAGGAGTGGTCCGCAGAGAGGGAGGGTCCATGATGGCGCTGGCATGGGCTGCTGATGCTCCAGCTCCTTTGAGTAGGAAGTATCCGTTTGGGTCGTCTCGATCGACTCCGTCTCAGTTGCATCGGTCGCTTCGTCGGCTGGGGGCTTTGCCCCGAACAGCTTCCGAAGGTGGGAAAAGAGAGAGAACATGTTGAGAATGGAGAGGTTGAGCGGGCTAGACGAGTGTAAACGGAGTATCGCAATCGAGCTTGACTCTGATCGAAGAAGATGGAAGAATTTTCTTGTATGGCAAGCGCTTTTGACGGGTTTCTGTTCTGTATGCGTCTAGATGGTCGGGTGTAATGCGGGTTCTGAGGTGTGGTAGAGATGGTGGACGAGAAAGCCATATATCCATCAATCGTCCCCCGTTTCCTTCATTAACCGCCAAGTCGAGGGATGGGCGCCTCAATTTCCAACTGATAAAGTTGGCAAGTTGGCGCTTCGGTCTTTCCATTGTTCTGGCTTTGTGCTGGCGGGGCATGCCAAAGGGATGCGGCTGCTTGTTGGATCCCGCATGCCGCATTTGGTCCAACACGCACCCAAGACCGGCATGTTGGTGCTTTGGCGGCAAGATGGATCGACGCCACTTGGCAGAATTGACCCTGACGACAGGAGCCATAGTGGAATCCTTTGTCGAATTCTCAGGAAGCGGTTTCAAATCTCACGCGTGACATCTCTTGCGAAACCTTCGCGCGGGGTGACTCTCTCCCAAAATCTACAATCGTTCAGTCCACACTTGAACTTAACCGAAAGTATGCTGAAAATATATCGTCACAAAATACATTGCTACTTCTCTATGACTTTCTACACATGTTCTCCTCCATTTTACAATGCCCTGTGTTGACCATTTTTAGACAGTCAAAGGGTCGGCCCAACAGCGGTGTTGGTGCTTGCTTTTGTTTTGTACCGCCCTTGATTGAGTCCCAACCCAGCCCAGCATGTTCCTGCTACCAGTAACTAACATCTTAACAGCAGGTCATGCGGCAAATGATGTGGGAAATGGTGTCTCATTGTTGAGATTTGCCCATCCCAGGTCCGGTGTGGCAGATGCCAGGCCCCCTTCGAGGGACCTGTCGCTCGACTTCCACACTGCCCACACTTCGCAAATCTTTTGGACCACACAACTTTCCACACCACAAAGATATAAATAGCCTGTTGTCCTTGATGGTCAGAATCCCTCTAAAAACAACTGAAATACATGCCACACCCCATACACTGAATTCCCGTCTCCTATGACACCCAGATACCAAACCCTTCCATCGATCTACATACCCTTGTCCCAAGTGTTACTTATCTAACGCTTTAACCCCGTCACTGGAACGAAGCAGAGCCTTTCTTTTGCTGCGAAATATCCTTCCTAGCGAACACGTAGAACTGACATTTCTGATCTGTGGTCGCGACACGACAAGCATCAACAATCTTCTCCATACCTTCTTCTCTCCTACTTCCCTAGCTTCATCTTCGAACGCTCTTCCTAGCTTGTACACTTCCTCATTATGCTGCTGTATGATTGCCGAAAGCGCCAACGCTTGCTTGTGCTGGTCTGCCACCTTTTTCAACAACACTTCTTCCATGGTCATCTCTTTCGGACCAACACGCTTATCTGCCGCCTTGATCTCCGCAAGAGTCTTTCCTTCTGGTGCGAAATACGGCATGGGGGGTCCAAAGAGATGGTCGAAGGACGGAGCCGCTTCACTAACAGCTTTCTCCCAATCCGCTGTCGTTTGTGCTCGTGGGCGTTCGTAGGTTTCCAACCGACTCACTGGATCCCCATCAACAGGAAAGTCCAATGACGGTTTGCGGACAGTCTGGGCCGGCTCGATTTGAGCTTCGGATGGCTTCTGGGCTTCGGTGATAGCCGCTGCGGCTTCTTTTTGGACAGCTTCATCCTTCTGAGATGCCCTGTCCATCTTCCTGGTGATGACACTGCGTATACTTCGAAAGGTTGGTTACATTGTTGCTTCGTTTTGTGGCTGACCAGAGTGAGATAGTTTTTGATATTCCCGGTATCCAGTTCCGAGGGGTGTTGATTGTTTTCCGGCCACGAAATGAGTTCACTCCGAAGTAGTGTCTTGGGAAGTGCTTCATTCTCTGTGTCGTGATTTTGCTATTTGCTGACCATACGGGGAGAGGTGTTATTCAATGGTTATTTATCATGTTTTCACGAACGAATAGTGTGGATATATAGAGGTATGTACTTCCGACATCGTAACGGCAGAAAATCGGCTTCGTAACGCCTTCAGCCGCCCTCCTTTGTGATCACAGTCCCGCTGCTAATCATTCATCGAAGCTCAACCGTTACTCATAATCATGATCTAAGTGATGCTATGTGTGTTGCTATCTCTTGGTGAGCCCGAAGCGCGTGTTGGTACCTCGGCGGTAAAGGCCCTCTCAGAGCTAGAGCATTGTTGCTATCCTCATGAGTGTGACATACTCCCCATGATGCAAATACCTAGAAAGAAAAACCCTGTTGCACATGAATTGTCCCAGAAACGGAATACCACGGCATTGTTTAGCGCCGTTCAAGCTTCCATTATGGCATAACTGCTCACGCCTTTGCCGTTGATGAATTCGATATATCCTTTTTCTTTATTCTACTTTGAACTTGTTGCCGCGGTCTGCCGCCTATGAAGCGGCTACGACACTTCGCTCCGAGTCAAAGAACAAACGAGCCGCAGTTATAGGAGTGATCCATTGGGTCAGACGAGAAGTCTTCCAAATGGCGCAACTAGTTGGCGGCTCAGTGGCTCAAGTTTTAGCCATGCTTCGATCAGCTTCCTAGGGCTTTCACTTGGTCCAAAATCACCAGCATGTTAGGACTTGACTGATGAGCAATCGCTCGTTAAAGCAGGATCATTGCTGCTATACCTCCCTCAGTACACCCTTTCCTTGTTTTAGACCCTCATAGTCCAATAACCGCCGGTTCTTCCTCTCAAAAAAAACTCGTCCAGAAGTTAGACAAAAGCAAAGACAACACCTAGACCAGTCATGTCACCAGACAACAGCCGACCTCGGCCACCCAGATTCTACAAAGGAAGACGTGTGGTATCCAAGATCAAGGCAGTGATGGTGGTGTCGGCGGTAGTAATGGTGAGAGTGATAGCACCGAAACTGTTGGTGCCTTTGGCAAAGATGGGAATAGTACCGGTACGGCACTCAGACCAGGAATAATATTCAGTGGGGATTTGGGAAGAATTAAATCGAAGAAATATCGCCAGGCCTCTCTCCTTTATATCCCATAGAGAACAAGAACAGCACCCGCCGTTCAGTCAAACTGTTGCTTCAGTCCTTCTCATCCTCCTTTGTAGCCGTATCGTCACCCCCAGATATCGCTCCTTGATGCTCGTCCAAACCAGGGCTGGTTGATGTAGACCAGGCTCGTCCCCATTGGATTTCGTTGAGTTTCCGTATTCCTGCCCGTGCCTTTCGCCATGTTCTTGAAAGCTTCTTCAATGGTTTTCTAGGTTTCTGTATCCATTTCCCCAGCGCCCGAATTATCAGGTGTCGAAGATGTCTCTTCCTCGCTGCCCAGATGATTTTCGCAGCATCTGCCTCACTAAGAACAGGATCGGAAGCAGATGGAAGCCCACTTTTAAGACGATGTATTTCACGCAGCTGCTTATAGATGGAAGCTCGCGTCCTCGTCTCTCTGGAATTCATGTTAGATTGTACTCGCTAGATTGTTTTGGCCTTGCCTGAGTAATGAACTGCAACAAAAAACCTTCGAGAACAAACGGATTGCATACCTCGAGGCTTTCGTCCAACGATTTTCGTTTTTTGTTCATCTCCGCGCGTAGTATGTCATTATCGGTTTTCGGTTTATCTGACCTAACAGCATCGAAGTGATCTCGATGGACCAGTTTAGTAATTACCCGTGTGTAGGCGGCAGAAATTGGGGATGTATATCGTGACTTTGGGAATAAAGCAACAAAAGAAAGTTGTTCCTACCTCCGAGGATAGAAATGTCCCCACTCTTCCGAGGCGCAGGCCAATCTTTGGACGCATTGTCCAAAGTTTGTCCGTTCTGTGTGTCCATAGTGACTGTGTATGTCTATTGCTCCCAAGACTCGAAGATATATCGTGGTTATTGTGAAAATCGAGAAGATAGCTCCGAGTGCAAGAATGGGCTTTTAAGGACCACTGATGACTGCGGTTGCATTGTGAACACCCCATGAGCCACTCAAATACTTGCTGCCATTCTGTCAAAGAGCATTGTACCTCTACCGCCGGCGTTGGTCCGGTCCCCGTGCCTCGATCAGAGTCCGTCATCCCCCGCGCGCGTAGAGCCTCTTTATCAACAAACCCATCAGAGGTAGTAATGGTAAAAGTGATAGCACCAAAACTGTTGGTTCCGTTGGCACAGCTGGACATGCAAAGGGTTCGAGCTTCCAACAAGAAATGATGGATGGATAGCCATCGCTGGAGGAATAGATTTTGAATAAATTGCCAGGTTTTACTAGCTCATATACTCAAAAGCAAAACGATGTTACTAGCCCCCTTAAGCTTTGGTCATGTCTCCCCAACCCTTCCCAGCCCATTTCAGGTCCACCACCCATCCCACAGGTTTCCCTCTCTCGTAAACGATCCGTCATATCTGCCTATGCCTCGGGGAGTTCTAACATTCTTGGAGGCATGTCCCTCGCCGCCTCGAGCAACCTTTGCAATTTCCGCCCTATCGTCCCTCGAACCACTGGTAAATAGCAGCCACTTGAGCTCCTATTCCATCTTCGCCTATAATTCTAGTGAGCATTTCGTACGTATGATAAATTGATCCACAGAGAGGAACATTAAGGTAAATTGCGCACCTTGGTTTGTTCCAGTAACTCTTATTAATCTACGAGAAGAACTACTATCGGCTAGTAGAATTCAGAGATGTCGTCATCGTCGTCGTCGTCGTTGCCATAGCCCTTCCGTCGTTCTTCACGCCGTCTCTTCCTCAACTCTTCCAGAAGCTGCTTGATAAACCCCTTAGCTTCCTTGTGCCTCTTCCCACTTACAAAGGCAGCTAGCCAATGGACATCCGATTTCAGGTACAAGATCCTCAGAACACTCTTGCGAAAGTCACGAGTTTCTGGGCTCATAATCTCAGCATCGTGGCATTGGCTGACCAGCGTTTCTAGGATTTCTGCTTGAGGATTGCTTTGAATTTCTTTTGCAGCCCTTTTGTGAAGCTCAAAATCCATTAGAATATCGAACAGCCAGCTGTGGAAGTTGCCGGTCTGTGGATCCAGGAGGAAGGACGACAGTTCTTTCTCGCTAATCCGAGCAAGGCGCCACTGCGAGAGATCACCCGGGTTCTCCATGACTTGTAGCGAATATCGGTACTGCGTAAGCTGCAGTGCGAGAAACGTGTTCTGGGCTGTGTAAAAGCGTAATGGACTCTTCTGATTGAGATAGTTCAGCACCAAGAGATCCTGAGGGTGTAGCTGGGCTGTAATGAGTTGCCACGTACCGACACCCCGAACGTGTATTGACCTGCTCGGGTGTATGAGTCGAGGGGCTCGGGACAGATATAAGACTTGAAGAGTTAGTGCCGACTACCTTTGCACGATCAACATACAATGAGCCATTCGAGTGCTTGCCGTCATTCTGTCAAAGAGCATTGTACCGCCGGCGTTGGTCCAGATCCGATCTCCGTGCCGCGAACAAGGCCTGTCATCCCGCGCGCAGGTAGGGGATCTTTGTCAATCCAAAAACGGGCTGGTTGCTGTCCTTGATGGTTCTCCTCGCCTGTTTGCCGATGACAGAGTCGAGTGCCTAGTATCACATCTCGAGATGTCGTGATGCAGCGTGCCCACAATACCACTTCCACTGGCAACAGATTCATCTCAAGGCCTGGGAAACTATCAATGACGAAATATCCACCGGGACCATGGCGTCAACTCACCTCGGATTCCATCCTCCTCCCATCCTCCCGCCCTGTTGTCGGTTGGACAAGCGCACCTAAGCATCACCACCAACACCGTTCACACCGTCAGCCATCCGGGAGTCCATCACCGCTCTGAAAGTCCCTTCACCCCGAGTAGACTCGTCAACACGTTACCGAGACATGATGCCCGCCAAACACCGTTTGCCTACCTTCACCATCCTCCCCATTACACACCCCTCCCATCACCGCCCAGTCCTCATCATCACTCATGCCTACCTAACAATCCATCAGGAAAGTATAACTTCAAGCGCCATTCTTGCCCCATTTACTACCCTCACACAGATCCTACAAGCCACCTAGAGATCCCGACTCAAGCGAGAGCAGCCCAAGCAAGACATTACCTCACCCACCTACCTCAACTTCAACCACACCCGCACCCGCACCCGCACACGCATAACATCACCTAGTACGAAGCATCACATACAAAACCACAACATCACAAAACCGCTTTACCACACCACCACACTACCTCACGATAGAAAAAACACAGAAAAAACGAACCCGGCAAAAATGGAAGAAAACCGCCCCCAAACCCCCGCCCACCTCGACGCCCTCGCGTCCATGGTGGTAATCAAGGACTCGGTTTGGGAAAAGAAGCTCGAGGTCGCAATCAAGGACATGGACTCGGTTTTGAAGAAGAACCCCAAGGTCGTCACCAAAGTCATCCCCAAAACCCCGTTTATGAAGAACCCCAAGCCCGAGGCCGTAATCAACGACAAGGTCGTAACCAAGGACAAGGACAAGGGCAAGGACAAGAACAACAACAAGGACTCGGTCCCAAAAGTCCCAAAAGTCCCAAAGGTTCCAAAGAAGAACCCCAAGGTCATAGGTAATCAAGGACTCAAAGGTTCCCAAGAACAGGCCCCCGAGGAGTCAAGGTAGCGGGTACTATAGCAGTTACTACATCGGTGATCGCAGATCCGGGGGCCGGGTAAGGGTCTGGGTCTGGGCGTAGTTCGTACCTACAATAGTCTGGCGGTGGTAGGGGTAGTGGAACTGGAAGTGGCTTGTCCAGTTCGTCCACTTCGTATGGGTCGGGTGGGTAGGTATGGAGAGTAAGTAGAAAGGAGGTGGGGGGTTTGAATTTAGTGGGGGTGGATGGGGGATGGGCGGCCTATGTTGTTAGCAACGGGGGGAAGGAAGGTTAGGGACGAGGTCATGAAGGAAAAATTGAAGGAATGAGATATACCCTACTTGAGTCGAGTTTATGAGGTTGATGGGGGGCATTAAGGGAAAGTGTCAGCAAGAGAGAATATGCAAGGAAAAGGGGATAAATGATAAGGTTAAATTCCAAATTCAACAACGCTTTATTCGCTCTCCTATTCCGCTACGTATATACATGCTCCCTCCCTCCTTCCCAGCCAACCTCCAATTATCCCAGCAGCCGCGGTTAACCCGCTTGAACAGGTTACCTGCTCGCTACTCCTTATATATCGCTGCTCCTTAATATTACGTATACACCACCATGCCTCCTATTTCCAGGACCACCACCACCACCACGAACAAGACATAGACAGAGACATGCGAATCAGGCAAACCCGAAACCCTGGGCATTCTCCAACGCCATAGCCAGCCTCTCCCTCAACATCTCCTTATCTTTGTACTCCGGCAGCAGAAGGATACCATAGCACGTATAAGCGGTAGGTAGTCTCGGAGCTTTCTTCTTCTTCTCCTTTGGTGCTTGCTCTTCAGGTTGTCCCCCGCTGCGAGTACTGGGACGTCTTGCCCGATGACTGAGAGAACTTCTTTCGCTCCTGCGTCTTCTGTGCCCATTCGCCGAGGAAGCAGAGGTTCTTTGCGCTGGCGTCGTCGGCTGCGGCGGCGGCGGCGTGTTTTCCTGTTGTTGCTGCCTTGCATCATCCTCCGCGGAGGTGTTGTTGTTGGTGGTGGTAGAACTTTCGGGAGCCTGAGCCTGAGCCTGAGCCTGGTCCTCGCCACTATCCTCAATAACAACCTCGCCTCGCCTCACTCCATCGTCCTCCTCTTCTTCCCCATGCTGCCCCCAGAAATCCTCCTCTTCGGAAGTATACTCGTCGGTGCTGTATTCACCTTGCACCTCCCACCCCTCATCGGTAGTATATGGCTCTTCATCTTCTTCATCTTCATCATCTACGTCAGTGTAATCCTCCTTACCGTTCCTCTGAAGGGTGAAAACCAGGTTCTTAACGCCGCCGACAGGCAACCTGTCGCTGGCCGTGACGAACTCCAGCAGCCGCCTCTTCATCTTGTCGTCGTACTTCTTAACAATACTCCAGAAATCGCGGATGGTGCGGTGGGAGGCGTCCCAGTCTACGTAGCGCGTGTACCTCTGGAGTTCGGTGATGTCGATCTCCTGCACGCCTTCGACTAGGGACTGGAGAAGCGAGGGGGTGAGCAGTGACAGAGATTTGGGGTGGAGACAGGTGCGAAAACCGCGTGCAAAGGCCTCGAACTGTGGACGGATGGAGACATCGGTCAGGTAACGGATGTAATCAGTCACGAACCGTTCGCGGTTGGCAGCCGTGACGAGGGGTGCTTCTTCTTCAAGATGGACGGCCGAGGCGGAAGACGAGGCGTCGCTGAGTCTGCGAAAGGCAGGGGAGAATTGAGGCCAGGGTTCTTCCCGAGAGAAGGCGTCCGTTTCGGCAGCCGACTTGCCGCTCCGAGAGGAGATGGGCGGGGGCGGAGGGGTCATGAGCTTGGTAACCTGTTCGCCAAAGCTCTCAACGGAGAACTCGTATGTGCGAGCAAACACATCTTCGACGGAACCGCCCATTTCCTTTTCGTCCCAGTCAAGGAGCATGGTAAGCCCACTGACCAGATCGGGCCAGCCATCCGCGATGTGGTCGAGGTCGGTAACAGGCTCCCCAAGGAGTTTCGCGTAAAGCGCCTTGGGGAAGGTGACTGGAAGGGTAAGGCCATTGTAGACGGCTAGAGACATGAGCAGTCCGATGAGCTCAAACTTCCATTCCTCCACCACGGATCCAGGTTGGAACCATGTCATCTTGGTTCTCTCATCTACCGTGAACGCTCCATAGTCAGGGTTCAAGGCCTCTGCCATGGCCAGGCGGAAGAACTCCTGCTGGACACCACCAGAGTCGAAACCTTCCTCGCCAGCACGCTCACCGAGATGGATCTTGAGCGGCCGCATGATTTCCCGCTCCTCTCGCCGCCACAGCTGGTCGAAAGCATCCCTTATGACCCTATTGCGTCTGATTTCAAGGACAAGGTACTTGGAACTAGCAACCTTAAGCTTGTCCAAGATAACCCTTTTGTGGTGCTCATTCATCGGGCTGGATCTTCCCATGTAGACCTCGAACCTCTCCTGAATTGAGGCTGATTGCTCGTAATAGCGGTTCATGCGAGAAAGGTTGATGGCACGGAAGAACCCCACAAGCGTGTTGCTGTCGAACAAGTAAGGAAAATCTAGCAAGTGCAGCTTCTTCCGCGTGGAAGCGTGCGCAAGCCAGCCGACAGGCGCCTCCACTACGTCTAACCGATCGGCAAAGTACTTGGAGTGAAACTGGACGTCACCGAGTAGGAGATCCTCACGTTTCTTGTCTGTTGAAAAGGCACGTTAGCATTGAGATGACTATTGAGAAGTGGTCGAGAATTCAACATACGCATAGCATCGATGAGGGCCAGGGCACCACCAAAGGGTCCATCTCCAGGCACCTCGGGGTTACCATCCCACTCTTTGATCATCACAGCTCTCGCCCAGTCAAGCAAAAGGATAGGAACGCGCGTCTCATGAACGGTGCGGTCCAAGAAGGGGAAGTTGAGGATGTACAAGGCATCCTCATTCAAATAGTCCAATTGCGAGAATAGGGGTGTAAGCACGTCGTGTTCTTTGGTATCATCGTCTGCAGAGTTGGACCTCTTCAGCTCATCAAAGTACCGGCGTGTAGGGATGGCTGCAAGAACCCGTTTGGCAAGACGAAGGGCCAGTTCGTCAGAGAAGGCATCCTCGTACTGGAGACACAGGTCAGTGGGTTGAGCAGCTGGCGAGCCACTGCCAGCAAATATCAGACCGTGAGCCCTTATTCCCGACATGTCATATAGCTGTCTATCGTCATTGACCAAAGGGGCTGTAGCGACTAAGGCGTGTAAACAAATGGACAAAAGCCGACCAGCCTCCTCGTTTGACAGTGCCTTCTCGGACTTGGGAAAAAGCTTTGTGGTTCGCGAACGAAGAGACTGGAGCGTCTTTGGCGGAGCGAACAGACTGGCAGCAGCCATCCACAGACTATGAAAGACCAGGGTGGGGGCAATTCGTGTCATGCGTAGCATGCAATACCATAGCGTTTCCGAATCGTAGAGTTGTCCTTTTGTGGTGAAAGATCGGATAGCTTGATGTGGATCACTCAACACATGGAAGAGAGATTGTTCTACAAACAGCTTCCATTCCAGTTTCATGTTGGGAGAACGAGCGCGTTTGGGTTCAAGCTTCCTCTCGAGCTCCTTGCTCTGGTCCGCGTAGCCCTTGTGGAATTTGGTTACTGCTCGTGGTTCAAGGACGTGACTTTCGGCGGTGCCATCCTCCTGTATTACATCGCACATAAAGTCGACGACACGGGGATCGAGCCTTGACAAAGTCTGGGGCAGTATGTGATCATCCTCGGAATCGGATTCGATATCACCTGCTCGTCTTTCCCCTTGAACGCCATGAGCCCCAGAATCGGAGGCTACTTTCAACTGATGACTTGATTCGTTACTTTTGGAACCATCAAATTGCCCGCGAATGCCAGCCTTGGGTCTCAGATCGGCAGACTTGGGAGGCATCTTCTCCAAGCTGACATGGTCAAAATAGCCGGCCGACGAAAGCTGGGAGATGGGGCGTGTTAGTGTCGAGCCAGCTGCCTTGAGACCTCGCAATCCTTTGTCGGCGGTACCATTGGGGCGAGTATCAGTGGTGAAATGGTCAATCGATAGTTTGCGCTTAGGCTTCGGGCCGGATGGTGCCCGAACTCTTGCACTCGAATTCCGGCGGTGACCACTAGGGCGATGTGCCTGTTGACTTGACTGTTCGCTTGCTGGTTTGACCTCCTTCACTGCCGGTTTCTCATTGTCCTCGTTTTGCTTCCCATCGCCTTTCGTTTCCACATCCTTGGGCCTATCCTCCTTAAGAGGAGCGGGCGGTACGACTTGTCCAACGCCCGATTGTTGGCTTGACGACCCGCTCTTTGAAGGCTTTGGAGCTCCAGCCTGGCGATCTACTGGGATCGTCGGCTCGCTTGCTTCGTAAGCTTTTGCAAGTCGCGACATCTCTTCCATGGCAGCCGGGGTGAGCCACTCCATCATCTTGAAAGCAACGGCTCCGAACACATTTGCGGCAAAGGATCGATAATCTTTGCTTGTCGGCCTCTCCATCACCCTGAAACGTGGCCCTTCCTTCTCTGCATGTTGGGTTGGGCTTTTTGGTCGTTCCTTGTCCTTCCCGTTGTCATTATTCAGTGTCCTGTTTCCTCTCCCGCCTCCTGTATTCTTGGGTGAACTTGTGTCGCCAGCAACACTAGGCCCCTTGGTGGGATATGGTTTCGGAGCTGGTGAGAAACGAAGCGAGTTGAGAGCGGCCGGTGGTGCCTTGGGTAAGCGCAAACCAGGACACAGTCCATTCTCAGGATTGTCCTGGCTCGCCAGGTAGATCGCCAAKGTCCTCGCGCTCGTGGTATTGTATCGTCGGATGGGTGCTCGGCCAGCAAGCCTCCTACGGCAGCTGAAGCATGTTGACGTCGTACAATTTTCGTTACCGCAGCCCTCGCGTAGTTGGAAGATGTACTTTTGGACTAGAAGCTGGAAGTTGTGCCTCCGACTAGCCTTGTGAACAGCGTAGACTTTCCTAGGATTGTCAATCTCCTCCACCAACTCTCTCAACTCCTCCGGRGCATCCCATGGTAGCCTGGCAAAGCGCGCTTCCTCCCACARGCCGGCCAGAACGTCTAACTCGGGGCTGTTGTTATGGCTGCCGTCGGCTGGGCGAAGAGTATCTCGAGTCATGACATCAATGTTGCGGCGTTATTTGGCGTAGGAGAGGTGGCTAGGGAAAGCGAGTTGTCGTGGTAGCAATATAGAAGGTGTGATGCGATGCAATATGATGCAATTGTTCGCGATGCAAACGAGTACGTCGGCGCAAAGGGAGCTGAAGCTCAAGGGTCGGATGGAAGCATGGGGAAGTCGAGATAGGTGTCGGGATGATCGGGCGTCTATTTCCGTCGCAAGTCGCCGCGCTTTTGATACTTGTGTAAGTTCGTGAGAGGCGATGGAGGAGCTAGTATAGCAATGTCGTGTAAGTTGGAGCAAGTCCGAGACCAGGAAGGAAACCCAGAATGGATGGAGATTGAATCCGGGCAAGGCTGAAGATCGATGCCGGTGCTGGGGGGTTCAGTGCACAATGCCCCTGTGTCGCCTGGGGTCGTTGCTGCTGGAGCCAAGGAAGCTCACCGTCACGGCGTCAAGATCTCATGCGTAAAGTGCACGGGCCTCCCCCAGATGCATGCTGAAGATGTGCCGTTTCATGCCGTCTGACTCAGCAACAGAACTCCCACTGTGACGGGACTTTCGTCAGAATGGCTCACAATGTGGGGCCCCTGCGGTTCCAGTTTCCAGGGACTTTGTTTGCCCCACCAAAAGATTGGAGGGGCAGTGTTAGCGAGCCGCGGGCAGGCAAGGCAAAACCGCCACCAAAATTCGACATTTCCTCGCTTTGTTTTTGCTTAGCAGATGCCTGTTAGTCCTCCACCCACTGACGCACCTTACCCATTGCGCTGGGTTATCACTGCAGTAACAGAACCCCAGGTGTCCACCCGCCTTTGGAAAATTTAGATAAACGACAAAGTCACTTTCGACCACCGACCCTGTCTTTTGTCAACATCATCACCGGACACCAGTCACCACTCGCCAGCAAACGAGTGACCCAGTGGCAAAAGAGAAGCAGCAGGAACCCTCCGGCTTTCTCATCCTTCAGGGCAACCCATCACGGCCCGGCATTACGACCACGCGCATATCACTTGATTATTAATAAAGAGTAGCTTCTACAAAAAGCGACTCTCTTTTTCTTCGATCCTCACGAGATCTTCTCTGTCGCAAACACCATCCCCAAACAGCAACACCACCAAAATGGCTACTATTTCCGCCAGCAGGACGGCCCCCATGGCCGCAGATGTCTCGAGGATGGACCAGGGAACCACTCATCCTTTCACGTGCAACACTTGTCAAGTCGCATTCCGCAACATCGACTTGCAAAAGGGTCACATGCGCAGTGACTGGCAGTATGTTGTTTCCTACCACCCTCATGATCTCGATGTTGCAGATGACTGACCTTGCCCTCTAGTCGTTATAACCTCAAGCGCCGTGTCGCTTCCCTTCCGCCCATTTCCTCCGAGGTCTTCACCGAAAAGGTTCTCCAGTCCCGCGCCGAGGTTACCGCACAAACAGACAAGGCCAGCTTTGAGATGACCTGCGAAGCTTGCTCAAAGACCTACTACAGCGAGAACTCGTACAAGAACCACATCAGCAGCAAGAACCACAAGATGAGGGCCGCTACTTTGGCCTCGAGGGCCCCTGCCGCCACTGGACGCACAAAGGCCGACGACGAGGTTAGCTCTGTTATGAGCTCGACTTTCTCTCTGGGCGAGCCCGCCTCGGAGGCCAAGTCCGATGTCGATTCTGATGCCGAGGAGGAGTTCAACGAGGTTGTCGAGGGTATCAAGCAGGCCAAGATCGAGGATGCCGCCTCCCCCGTCGGCCGTCCCGCCAACCCCCATCTCTCTGCCGCCGAGCAGCACAAGGAGGAGCACCCCGTAGAAGACGCCGCTGCTAGCGAACAGCCCGAGACCTCCGGAACCGCTACCCCTACCCAGCCCGAAGCCGATGCCGCCCTCCTCAAGCAGTGCTTGTTCTGCAACTACGAGTCCCCTACTCCCGCTCTCAACGCTACCCACATGGAGAGAATACACGGCATGTTCATTCCCGAGAAGCAGTACCTCGTCGATTTGGAGGGTCTGCTCGGTTCGCTCAGGAGACGTGTGTTCGAGCTGAACGAGTGCTTGATGTGCGGCAAGATGCGCTCCAACACCTTTGCCGTGCAAACCCACATGCGCGACAAGGGTCATTGCCAGATTCCCTACACCACCGAGGAGGAGCAGCTCGAGATTGGTGAATTCTACGACTTCCGCAGCACCTACTCCGACGGCGACGAGTGGGACACCGAGGACGAGGAGGARGAGGAAGAGGAAGGAGCCGGCGGCGCCAAGCTAGGCGGCAAGCGCGAAGCCAAGGTCGAGGTTCTTGAAGGCGAAGAAGGCGAAGGCGAAGGCGGCGACGAAGAAGGCTGGGAGACAGACAGCTCTGCCTCCTCTCTCGACTCGGACGACCTCCACGCCGGGGACGGCGTGGAGGTCGTCCGAGTCGA